>VCRD01000476.1:57247-110995 GCA_006783055.1 Trinorchestia longiramus
ACGCCTGTTGTATTCCAGTGGCTGACACGCCTGTTGTATTCCTGTGGCTGACACGCCTGTTGTATTCCTGTGGCTGACACGCCTGTTGTATTCCTGTGGCTGACACGCCTGCTGTATTCCTGTGGCTGACACGCCTGTTGTATTCCTGTAGCTGGCATACATGTAGTATTCCTGTATTCCATCATGTTCTGTAACACAACCATGTTTTCTAACATAACCATCACGCTCCGTGACGAGGATACGGATACACGCACTGAGAGATGCGAGGTTGTGTTTGTTGAGTGCTCTCATATGTTCGTGATAGTCAGGCTATGCTGAAAAAATTTGTTCCGTCCAATTTTCATCGCTTTTATCTAGGCTTTTAAATATCCGGCCAAAGCTCCGGAAGATTGTCTAACTCAAGCTCTTAAAAAACGAGTATTGCTATTTTCTCGTGCAAATAAAAAATTATATATATATATATGTGTGTGTATGTATATGTAGACCATTAAATCACGAAGGGCACAAATTAATTCGTTAATGAATGAATACCAATCGAACAAGAACGTATTTCGGATTATAATTGCGTCTACTTTGAAAATTGTGGATAACTACCATTAATTTCTGCACGTTTTTCGCTAAAATGTCTTAGCTCTTCCCTTCATGTACCTCTCCAGGTCAATAAAGCAATTATTAACTATTCTTTTGTGAGAGCCAACAAAGTTATCTCATATATTAAAACCAGGCTGTAATGTAAGCACGATTTCCATACAGACAACATTTCTATCTGGTAAACGTCACCTCATCAAGCCAATAACTTTCTAAGTGCTATTTTCCATCACGGTACTCATCCAAACTTATTTTTGCATTCATTATCGCGTGGAAAAGTTTCTTACTAGAGAGCAGTCGTATCAACAGACATGTTTTGGAGTACGAGTGCTTATTTCAATAATAATATTAATAACATGGAGCTGTACCTCAATCAAGAAAGACAAGAAAGAAAAATCGTGTTTTGTGTTCAGTTTGATGAATAATTCATTCATTAACATTGCGTTTTCAAATTCCTTAAAATTAAAGTCCTAAGATTGTGAAAACACATTTCTTAATGGAAAAATCTCATGTTTTCATTAAACAATAATATTAAGGAGAGAGGGAAGGAGACACGGTTTTTTCCAATATCGTCCACAACATCGTATTATCGAATAATTTTGTGCCTGTGAGACTTCATCACTGTATTAGGAGATGAGGCTACAAAGCAGCGAATCCTTTCCTGTTTCTTTGTGTGGATTCTTCAGAGCGGCATCCCCTAATCTTATGAACAACGTGCCATACCTCCTGGCCCTCGCATCAGTAGCCTCCTGTATCAAGTTACTGCCTAGTCTTCTCAATCTAAAAATGAACGTATTGTAGCAGTGTCTATGTACTGGGTATTCAATAATTAACGTTGCAACTTTTATAGCCCATATTTATTAAACTAATAATTTTTTTAAATGGAACGAAAAGAAAATAGTTGAATGAGCAATAGTTGAAAATTACATTTCATTCAATGTATTCTGTGTCTAGGTTGACAACAAGCCGAAGACACTTGAACATGCACGAGTCAAGAATGATTTTATGAGGAATTTTGGCTCTTTCCTTTTTGAGTCCGGGCTTCAGTACCTCCAAATTTTAAGAATGTGTACCTGAACACTTTACTCTCGGTGTAGACCAGCTGCCGTAACCGAGAGGATTCAGGTCTGGCCATGAAGGCTGCTCCTTTGTCGAAATGAAATGGGAAATAGTGCATACCAACCATTCCTGAGTTCTCTCACTTCCATGTGAGAGGGACGAGTCTTGCTGGATTGCCTTATTCAGAGATCGTGTGTGAAATTTCACACCACTTGGCAATACAGAGATCATACTGTGCGTACTCTGTACTACTTAATTTATATGACCTCATGTGTATTTTACAGGAGGAGAAGGGTGACTAGTTAGAGGAAGAGACGGAGTAGACACAACCTCAACCATGGCCACGATAGATGGCAGACCAGCTCTCTACGAGCTCTCCCTTAAACAGCTTAGAGAGCTCATGGAAGAGAGAGGAGCCACTGCAGTCGATATTGTCAAGGAGTACGGCAGTTGTGCTGAAATATGTAGGAAATTGCACTCAAACCCCCAGAGAGGTGAGTCCTTCAATAATTTCTATTTTTATCTTCTGTATGGATAACGAACTCCTAGAAGCATTATTTCTTACTGTGGTCATACAGCTTTTAGTGGCATCATTTTTTACTGTGGTCATACAGATTCTAGTGGCATCATTTCTTACTGTGGTCATACAGATTCTAGTGGCATCATTTCTTACTGTGGTCATACAGATTCTAGTGGCATCATTTCTTACTGTGGTCATACAGATTCTAGTGGCATCATTTCTTACTGTGGTCATACAGATTCTAGTGGCATCATTTCTTAATGTGGTCTTACGACTTTATATTATTGCCAAATAATTACTTAGCTATGTGATACTAAGAGTAATCGTACTGCAGATTAGCGCTTGAATATCTGAATAATTTATCCCCTCAATGTACAAATTGTATCTGAGACCGCACTAATTGTATTTGAGAGACCGCACTCTTTCTGTATCTGACCCTCAATCTACTGCATATATGACCGTTATTTAGAATAGAATGAGGCTATAGGAACGAACCCTCTGGCCCATTCTTGGGTCGGATAATTACTTCGATAATTATTCGGTTATTTACCCAAGTCCCATGCCGTATTTCTAGCCGCGTCAACCATGTCGGCAGCGGGATTCGAACCCGGGTCTTCCCGCTCGAAAGCAGACTCGCTCACCAGTCGACCAAGCTGGTGATGCTTCTATTAATTTCTGCAGATAAAGTTAGCGACCATTTATTGCGATGTTGTGGTCCTATCTAGATCTAGTCATATGCGTTGTACCATTGAGGTAGTAATTAATCTTACTGTAACGGTTCTGAAATTTCTATTCCATATTATTACATCTCGTTATGGTTTTACATTCTCTCAAAGATTTTCGTGTGGAGTATGCTGTGTGGTAGTAGCATTGTGTGCTAGTCAATTACATTTAGCACATTGTGCACTAGTACTCTCTGTATTGGCACATTGTGTATTATATATAAATATATATATATCTATATATGTGTGTGTGTGTGCGTGTGTAGCCTTTTTCGTCGTTCGATTTTTTTTAAATTTTTGTATTAGTTGTGTATTAGTGCAATATATATTAGTACGTCGGACCTGGAAGGCAGTAAAGTTCGAGAAGAAGTTAAGACCACGGTGGACCGCCAATAACCAGATGCTGTCGAGAGTTTCCTCGCTCTCTTCTACAAGTTCTTTTTAATTCTCTCCGCAAATCCATGAAGCGGATTAGGATTTTAACCCTCATCAAAGTACTTGTATGAGTGTTCATCAAAGACAGCATCTACAAATATTCAGATTTTTGTTACTGATTTTAGCGAGCGTTACTAGTTTAGGTTGTATTTTGAATTTGTATGTGTTGCCGAATGTGGAGTTGAGTTTCTGTAATAAATGTTGTTGTGCAGGCTTGAGTGGTGACCCAGCTGACCTCCAGCACCGTCGGGAAGTGTTTGGGTCAAACACAATACCCCCCAAGCCGGCGAAAACCTTTCTTATGTTAGTGTGGGAGGCGCTTCAGGACGCTACTCTTATTATCCTACAAGTTGCGGCCCTCATCTCCCTAGGATTATCTTTCTATAAGCCCCCAGAAAATGAAAATGAAGGTACGTTCTAACCGAATTGTAATAAGTACATTTTATTGGCTCATGTTGCTATACCTTTTCCTACATATGTTCTCGATAACAATGCATTTGTTTGTCTCGCTTCAAAGTTTAAGCACAGGTTGGTCAGCTTTGCGTTAAGTTTTATTAGCAGAGGTAGTGAATTGAGATTTCTTTCGTTTTTTGATATCTCTCGTGATTTTATAAGGGGGTTCTACGCTTTTACTTAGCTACGTAGTATCCTCTTGAATTTGTTATCCATACACGATCAAAGACCGTATTTATTACCTTAATCAAGAGTCTCAAACGCTGTGATGCAGTTGTGGTGTATCGGACGACACTCGAAAGCGAATCAGTCCAAGGTAAATCCTTTTATTATTGTTGCACTGGAACTTCTCTGAACATATTCTACCGAGCGTATCAAGTAGGTATGATATCTAAAATAAAAAGTTAATATACACGAGGGTAAAGATATTATTTAGACGTTACGGGTGCAAGAGATGATCCTCATAGAATTATGACTTATGAGGTCTCTGCAAGCGTCCATATAAGGAAAACCAGGAGCGAATTAAGTTCTGCTAGGTAGAATTGCTTGTTTCATTATTGATATTATTATTTGTTATTGCTAACTGCTGGGACGACAGAGACAGGTGAGCGTCTACAGACTCTGTGCCTCTCGGCTTTAAAAGTTCATTCGCTCCTTCTTCTTCTAGCTCTTTCTGATGTCCATGTCCTTATCTCTGCTCTGTGTTCACTTGTCACCTTCTCTTCATGAATGAATCATTGGTCTTGTAAAGCTAACTGTACGTCTTTTAAATATCTGAAGTACGTCAGTAGTGTGGCTAGTTACTCTTAAAAGCTGTAAATATGCAAAAACTGAGAAGTGCAATGGTTGGGGATGTGACGTTTTATAACGGGATTAATTCAAAAGATCAATTTGCACGTCGGATGCCTTTAATTAATGATATGATCTTGTATGCGTTCTTTAATTTGATTTTCACGGTTTGACCGCGGTAAAAGTACGATGGAAATAATTTGCAATGTGTAACTTGAAGCGTACACAGATTCGATAAGCTTTCACTTATAATGTTGAACATTCCTGTCACTTATGCCTTTTTCGTTCTTATGCTACGAGATCTAAAAAAATGAATGGGTTACGCGTTAGGTTAGAGTGTATGAAGTATTCACCAGAGCTAGAAATCCTTCATTTGCAGGGCGTTCACACGTACGCGCTGTGTTGAGGACGAAAGTAAAAATTGTGCTACTCCCTCGGTTGAATTATTTCAATTTCGTGAGATCCTAGCAAATGTTTCAATAAATTAATATTTACATCTGAAAGTGACGACATAAGAGCATGAAAATCGTTTCGGAGACCTGAAAAACTACTTGATTAGTGTTTCTCGGAAATATTCTCGCTAACAAATTGTTCTGTCTTGAATTTCGAGTCTCCTCTAAAGTATTAACTATTTTATGCTGAAAAAAATTTACCTCTTTGTGTGGAATGCGTTACTCGCAATTCGCATGACCTCTTGATACGCTGGAGTTACAGTCTCTGTTTTGAGTTCATAGAATTTAACAGCTCTGTCCTCAAGTGTGGCGATCAAAAATCTCCTAACTTCTACCTTTAGAACCTCATTTTTTTGTTTGGTCAGGTAGAAGTGGATTGCGTTTCTGCGAGTTGGAATTCGACGTTTCTCGAGGCTGGCTAGTATTTCTAGGTTTACCAAGGGTGCATTTTAATTGCGTTATTGGATGTCTTGGTGGCGACACTAAAGGAAGGGGCGTTGCTAGGAGATGCCTTGAGCAGCGACGCTAAAGGAAAGGGCGTTGCTAGGAAGCTTAATGCGTATGCTTACCATAGTTTTAGCTCCTTCGATAAGGTTGACTTATTTCTTTGGTGTTCAATAACAATGACAGCCCTATTATTTCAGTAAGCTTTTGCTCGTGTGCACTTGGTTTGTTTCTTCAACTTTGTTTTTTCCTCGGGGGCCTTGGTCAGAAAGGCCAATGATGAACAACCTTGACGGTTGTTCTTGCCGAGTCCAACTTCTTATTTCTTTCATACCTCGGTCATAACAATAAATATAGCTTGGAAACCCAGGCTCCTGTTTTTGCGCAACTGAATCGCAGTGCAGAACTCAAGACCGGTTGCTCACCCACGTAGATTAAAAGTTCACATATGTCATGGGAGAATTTGATTATTTACTTCGCAAAGTACGTTTCTTTGCGTAGCTGTTTTTTCATGATATAATATTCTGTAATTTTGAATTGATAGCAGTCGTCTTCCTAGATTCAGATTGCCGATACGAGGTTCAAAACTATGTCGAGACAGCGTTGAATATTTAAAAAAATTATCTTTTATCACTGAGCTCCGTAGAAATTAACTCCTCCAGAATGCTACGCTCAAGGGGTTATATCTCTGTGTATGTGTAACATTTTCTGAACATTTTAAAATTTAGAATTTTCTGGTTAAATATAAGATTACTGATCTCCTCTTGGGCTAGACCAGTGTTTCTCGAAGTTTTTTCAATCACCGCCCCCTTAGGACACTATTTGATTTTCCACCGCCCCCTAATGATTATATTACTGTATATTATACAGTAATATACGCCCCCCATTCAAGGCGTACCCTCCTACCGCCCCCTTGCATTTCCTCAACGCCCCCAGGGGTACGCCCAGGGGTACGGACCACTTTGAGAAACACTGGGTCAAAGGGTATGTTGATTGTCTGTCCTCGTCTAGACTATCAAGAGCCCCAGCTGCTTACCGCAGAGCCAGCAACATTTGTTGCAGAAAGCTGTGCTCAATTTACTTCTGTAGCTAGGCAAGCTTATCAATTTAACTTAACTCTCTGGAAAAGATGGCGTTCTGTGTAGCCAACTTCCTCCGCAAGTTTCTTTGATATTTTTGCATTCTTCAACTTACCTTCTCATTGAGATACTTTCTATCATGGTTTTGAGTGGGTAGAGTGGGTAACTATGTTTAATACGTGATCTAAATCATTGAGATGTTTTCCACCATAGTTTCGAGCTTGTAAAGTGGGCTACTCTATTATATTACTGTTGATTGAAACCATTAGGATACTTTCTGCTTTAGTTTTGAGTGGTTAGAGTGGGTAACTCTGTATATTACCAATGATTAAAATCAGTGTTAGATGTGCACTCAGTTGTTTCGTACCACTTACAGGCCATTTGCACCTCTATCTCAGTGAGACCTTGGAAAAAAAGTTGTTAAGGTGGTCCTCTGTTTCACTTACAATGACATTGTATGAACATCAAGGTCATTGTTCACGGAAAAAGATGGCATACAAACGTGTATGTGTCAGTGCACATTGTGTGTTTGTAGACCGATGGAGACCTAAATTTAGTACACATTGTAGTAAAGGAGGCAACATGTTCCACGCATCGTCTTAAATAATTCAACTCCCTAAATGTATCTCTAGTGAATTCTGTGCACTGGTAGCAACCACGCAGGAATAGAATAATTTTAACTGGCGCGAGGTTTGTTAATGCGTTCCGAACGAGTACCGAATATAATTCCAGCATTCATTACTAATTGCTTAGGTGAGCAGTTCCTAATTAAGCTCGTAATACATGTGCAAGTGACCTTGTAGGTGCTTTGTTGAACCTATTTATAAAATTAGAAGCTGACTTAGTACTTCAATTTCCAATTTTGACGTGTAAATCCCGACTCTTCTCTTTAATGCGTAACAATTTTCACTTCAGTCCACAATCAGCTCAGTGCATCCTGATTCCCGATAATTAACATGTAAAAATGTTATGAAATCCCTAAACGTTTCGGTTCTGTACAAACTGTGTGTGAACGTAGCGTTGACGGGTCTTTGCTTCCTTCTTGTATACAAAATTGATCGTAATAACTGCTGCATTTCTGTGTTTACTTATGGATCACTTCATGCATGGTTGTTAATCGTCTTAAATCAGCCGCCTCATGAACAATCATTTCTGATTCATTTCGTTCTAGAATTTCATATAAGGCTTATTAAAAAGACAAAACTCGAACAGCGAAGTTTAAGAATCGCGCTGCTGTGTTTCTCATCTTTACCTATAAAGCAAAAGTATGAAGTGGTAACCTAGATATTCCTATAGTTTACGAAATGCTTACGTTTGTGTAAGAATTTTCAGGTTTCTTTTATCGTATTTCACTGGTATATGATGTAAATTTGAAAGGAATTTCTACAGAATGTATAACCTAGAGGTAATTTTGCCCTCGCATTTGAGAAGTTACAATGTTCTTAAAGCATTTGTGAGAAAAATCCTCATTTTGATTGCAGTTGTCTCTGACTGGATCAAAAGGTCATTTTGCTCGCGGTTGTGAGGCTTGACTTAATATCTCTGGTGGAAGTAACACATCAGAACTGATAACGCCCTTATGGTGGGTGTATGGAATGTGCTCCTCAGGCACATGCACTTTTTACAGCCAAAACTACCGGAAATAAAGACTTCCCTTGTGTTAGTGGAGATGTGTCTCGAGTTGCTGTGTGCCCTGATAGCTTCATTGATCTGCAACACAATCTCTCGAGTGTCCCGTACAATTAACACTTGTAAATATCGTATGAAATAAATGCTTGACGAGAAAGATGGGTTGTAACCCAGTACTTTTGTCAGAAGCGTCTCTTGAAAAATTATTTGGTTATCACATTTATACTAGACAATTTTACGAGTTTAGTTGTGATCTGGGGAGATGAAGTCCAAACCATCTAAAAAGTAGGCCTTGCTACAAAGAGCTGCAACATTGCGCTGCACGTAGAAGTATTCAAACGAGCCTCTCACTAAGCACTCAAATCTAGCAAAATTTCAACGGAAGTAGAAAACGCGATTCTCTTGTAAGATTTCTGGAAACATCAATCGAATACTTCCCAACTATTAATTTTTGGAAATACTTCATTTCCACGGATTTATTTATCCCGACTATCATAGCAACATGAATGTTCAAAATTTGACATCCATGCCTTGAAAGTTTGTTTTTTGGTTGGATGTTTGGTTTTGGATGTTTTCATTGGTTAGATGCACTCGACACAAGGGGAGTGTATACTATAACCTAGTTCATTGCCTCGTTTATAAAAAAAACTTTAAATCTTCCATGCTGCAAGTAGAGATACAATAAACTTCAGCATTCTCCGCTACATTTGTCTCTGGCTTAGTTAATTAAGTATTGCGTGCAAAAAGATCACTCGAATGTGCAGGCTGTTTAAATAATTGCCAAATCAACGACTACTGCAGCAGCGAGCGTTCTGATGAACAGCGGTAGCACAAACCTCTGTGTTTGAGGTGATGAGTTCAGAGAAACCTCATTAAAACCTGCTACTGTGGCAATCTAATGCGGAACGACCTCTTAAGTTTTTTTTAGAAGGCTCGCTTGTTCTACGTGACCGTAAAAAAACTTCTGTCGTACGCCTCACGCAACAGTTGAGGTCTTCTTAAGCCATCGAAACTCATGACTGGTGTTCTAATGTGTTAGCAATTAAAGTATTTTATTTTTATGCTATTGAGGTGTTTTTCGAAACATCCAAGTACACAGTCATCCCCTCATGTCGTGAAGCAACTCAAACTAAAAGTTTTCTGGCTTACGAATTAAGTCTCGACGTATATGATGCAGATTTCGTTACGATAGTTGACAAAATGTAAAAAACAGGTTATGCTCTTCATCTTGGTTATAATTGAATGGCCTTTTACCTCTACGCAGACGATGCAATTCACCACGATGAAAGCGAAGAGAAAGCTGGCTGGATAGAAGGCGTGGCCATCTACATCTCTGTAGTTGTGGTGGTGCTCGTGACGGCATTCAACGATTACACCAAAGAACGGCAATTCCGAGGTCTCCAGAACAGGATAGAAGGCGAACAGAAGTTTGCTGTCATCCGCAACGGCGAGGTTCAGCAAATCAACGTCGCGGAGATCGTTGTAGGAGATATTTGCCAGGTAAAGCTGTGAGCTTTTGGGTTTACACGTTGCTCTTAAGTTCATTATAAATAGTCGTAAATAATAACCGTAAAGTTGTATTATCCGGCGTCACAACGTGTGGAAATGTGTCCGCCGTCACAGTGTGAAGTTAGATACATGTTTTCGCTTTCGACTTTTATTCGATCATTTCTAATGACTGCAGAAAAGTTCAAGGCCAATGTTGAACAGTATTTTGATGCAAACGATTAGTACTGCACTGTTCTAGTGATGTCAAGGCACTCAGAATTTTGCTTTAATTATCCCTCGATGACAGCAGCCTGGAGGTGTGAACTCTGAATAGGTTTTGTAGAGTGCAAATCTAGCAAAACTCAAAGCAGAAGACAAAGCTGATCCCTCTAAATAGTTCTCGTACTGTCGGGCTAGAGGTGTTAAGGGGCTAGAGTGAGGAAATTAGAGCCTTTTTCCTCTGAAGGAATTTATCTTAGAGAAAATAACTATTTTGATTCAGTGTGAAAATCCACTTAAATAATACACAGTGTATCTCCCTCTCTCTGGCCGTTCCATTACTTCCTATCTATTACTGAATAAAAATAATTTAACTAAAATCAGAAAGGGCATGCATCTATTTTGAGCATCTTATTGGAGATATTAATGGTGCCGGATCACTCCAATTTTTTCCCCAAAATAAGGGAAAAAATATTCCATTTTTTCCCTTATTAGCTTTCTTCTCTTGCACGGCGATATTATCTGTTGATAAGATACAAAATGGAAGTTCTGTATGTATTCATGGAAAATATTCAGATTCTGGTAGTACCACGGGTAAAACTGAAAAATGTATTTTATTTCATAGATCCTTAATTTTATCACTTTTAAACCAAGGAATTTCAACGGGTACTATTTGGGCTTTGTTATCGGTAGTTAAATAGAGAATGGAAGTTCTGTATATATTAATGAAAAGTATTCATTTAAAACACAATAATTCGTCGGAAATCATTAAAACATTCGTCTTCGTAATAATTTCACATTAGTCAAATCTAAACCGTGGAATTTCCATTGAAAATGTCTAGTACGTATATATTTCCTACGACATTGCTAATGCTACTAGCAGGAATTACTAATTGAACAAGTAGAACAATTTTCTTCACTTAATCTGTAACCGTGTTTGTAACAGGTGAAATACGGTGACCTGCTGCCTACGGACTCCATTTTGCTGCAAAGCAACGACCTCAAAATCGACGAGTCGTCCCTCACTGGCGAGTCTGACCACGTCAAGAAGAGCGTCGAGCACGACCCTATGCTGCTCTCTGGTCAGTTTCTCCTCTTGCTGACGTGTTCTGTCACCACTTCTTCATCTTGTGTTCTTTTAAGCCGTCTTATATACTGATTAACGAGGAATTAATAGTCTCTCTTCCTAGAATACAGGGTGTCCATGAAAAATGTATGCATTCGGATTAACGATACCGTTATCAAGATTTCCAAATTTATCATTCTGGTTGATTGATTTTGAAACCTTGATGTCGGTATCGTTGATATCGATTTATGCAGTTTTCGTGGACACCCTGTATAACGTGAACGGGCTCCTTTGCTGCTCCATCCTGCACCAAACTCTTCCTCACACCTTTCTTTGTGGTACCGACCACCATCACCACCACCACTACCTGATGCTTCTCTCTTAATTTTCCCCTTAAGTTATTTTTTTTGTGAAAGTTGACTTTTTCCATTAATTTTGATGGTAAAGAAAAGTCCATCGTAAGCCCATTACCGCGGTGAATATTTTTACAAGTAAAATACTTCTCTCATTGTTAGCGTAAACTGACTTCTACCTTCGATCTTCCATGCATCAAGACACGTTAGCTTCCTAGGCTTCATTTACTGCTATTGTTCAGTAATTGTCAGTTCGGGGGATCCAGCAAGATGGTGACCTTTGAAAGACCAAATCTATGTGCGGTCACAAGTCTTATGTTCGCACAGTTAACATGGCACCAGACTTGTTGTCAACATACATAGCGAGGATCTGCTGTAGTTCAGTAGTTCGTATATCGGGAAATTGATGGTGACTTTGAGAAGAAAATGTCTGTGTGCGGTCACCAGTCAAGTGTTGTTACACTTAGCATGACACCAGACTGTGGAGTGTGACTTTGTACACAGGCACCCACGTCATGGAGGGATCGGGCAAGGTACTTGTGACGGCAGTAGGCATCAATTCTCAAGCCGGTATCATCTTTACGCTCCTTGGCGCCGCTGTGGACGAAGAGGCTGCTGAAGCTAAGAAGAAGAGGAAGGGTAAGTTACAACTGCTCTTAATTCTCATCATAATACTATCATTCATATTACTGTTAGCATTTCGGAATTGCTCTCAGTTCCCGTTCTTTGACACACGCTCCCTATGGGCATTTATCCTCTGGAATTGATCCTATTTATCAGCACCAGAACCTGCGTTCAATGAATATGTAGCGTTATAAGGGATCTTTGGTAGATATTGAGCGGATCCTGTTTGAGCGTGCCGCCAATAAATTGATTGCAGCATACATACAACAGTATAAGTTCTTTCTAGCTTTTGCATTCAATCAGTGAAATCCAGTTTCCTAATGAGTATCATATTCTAATTCTTAAAAAGAAGATATTTTTTTACAAACAAGGAGATACATTATTATCCCTGCAGCGAATACTGTTGAGAAATGTTATATCATCTCAAAAAAAAAGATTATCTCGCCAGTCAAAAAAACTTGCTTCGTCTTGGAGACCAAATCTCTCTTGGTTGGAGATCAAACGGTAATGTTTGCAGTATTGGATTTTTCTTCGATAAGTTTCACAGCATACGCATTCTAAAACTTAGACTAGCTTAGTTTGAGCAAGCACCTAAACCTACTAAGCATCATGAAATGAACGACCATCAGTTCTGCCAGTCCGCACCTGCTCTCCTTCTTTTGGAACCAGGCGCTTATGAGACCAGCATTGGTGCGCCAGTGCTAGATTAGACCTCTAGCTGCTAGTGCATCCACTAGTCATGATGCTATTCTTTATTATTATTGTTTTGCGCTATGTCATAGTGTTAGATTTTGATGCTAAAGCTAAGATTCTGAGTTCTTTTTATCCTTTTAAAGCATGGTTCTCCACATCCCTCGTTTTCAAGTTTTGTCATTATCCCTCTTCGGGTTAATTATAACTTCTTGTGTTTCCATTTCGGGCTCCTTTGATTTTTTTAATAATCTAAAATTGTTTTTAAGTGTATGTTTTGTTTTACCTATAACCACGAAAATTCTACTGTGTTTTATTCAAACAGGTTATTTTGTGGGTCGTTTAACGGATTTTTGTGGAGGTTTATTCCGTGTTTAATCCTTATTGTCCTTGTAATGAATAAACAGTCTTTTTTTGTGATGTATTGGTTTTTTAATCCAAGCATTTACCGACAGGCCAATGTGTTGGGGATTTAATCACCAGATATCATACGGCCATGATGATATTTTGCACCTAGTTCGTTTTTTCAATCATGCTTTAGTGTTACTTTCGGTTTATTTTGTTGATTACCGTCATTATCAACTGCAAAATGAAAAAAATCTTCACTTTTTCAATTTCTCTTGAAATGGGGTATTGATTTCAGTTACTTTCTATTTTTTATTTGCGATCTGAAAGTTGAACGTTTAAAAATAAATTATCCAATGTTGTAATAATAACATAAATTGGTTCCTATTCACTTCAAATGTTCCCATCTGTTATAAAATATGTTTTGCATAAGAATCGTTAAACTATTAATATGCCATGACGTTTAAAATATTCCCCAGCCTCACATGGTTCCGTTTATTTTTCTTATTGAGCTTTATTGAAAGAATGAAGGAAGCGAGCGGACGTTTGAGCCCCAAAGCATTGATGCCAATACTTTGAATTTCTTTTTGCGGTGCTGAACTGTTTGGTTCAACTTGCAGTAGCTCCGTTTTGTATTAGTTACCCTATTTGAAGTTACTCTTTATCAAGGCCAACTTTTGTGGCGATCTCGGTCAGTTTCCTGACCCTCATTCGGGAATGATTTAGCCTCAATGCAACCCACCTGAACCAACTATGGGATCTGGTTCTCTTTTAAACCATTTTAATTGTATCATTACACCTATCAAACGTTTTTTAGTATTTGTACTAATATTAGGCACAATTTGAGCCCATTTTATCCTACCCCTATAGTTTAATATCATATTTTTCATTGAAACATGCTTCTTGAGAAACGAACGAAGCAGCGTGTAATGATCCTTTTTCACACAATTAAAACGATTGCTTGGGGCCAAACAGTGCTCGCTGTTCTGCTCAAACTACATCAGTAATATGATTCTGATTATTGTTTTACTCACGCCCTGTGCCTCATGGTATTGTGGATACTGCCATGTGGCTGTTTGGCGCTTTGTGCCACATGGTATTGTGGATACTGCCATGTGGCTGTTTGGCGTTTTGTGCCTCATGGTATTGTGGATACTGCCATGTGGCTGTTTGGCGTTTTGTGCCTCATGGTATTGTGGATACTGCCATTTGGCTGTTTGGCGTTTTGTGCCTCATGGTATTGTGGATACTGCCATGTGGCTGTTTGGCGTTTTGTGCCTCATGGTATTGTGGATACTGCCATTTGGCTGTTTGGCGTATCTGTGGCGATTTTGCCGCTTCTTCCTCTTGCTGCTGTTACTCTCCGTAAAAGAACATGAAGTAGCTTTTTTTAGTAATTTGATATATCAAACCGTCTTTTGACTTATATCTTTGGGTATCTTGGTTTTGGTGCATGAGTAAGTAAAATATATAGTAACTATTTGATAATGGACCTAAGTTACTTAGCTGGTGCAGGCGGCCTGTATTTGTGGTGCTGAAAATGTATGGTAAAGTAGCTGCACAGTATATACTTTGTATTGGCTAATCTTGTATCAATCTTTGCAATGGAATATTTTGATCTTCAATTAAGTATTAAGTACTTGTTTTTATATCCTTGGCTTTTCCTGTGTAAATGACTGGCTGAATTATTTATGGGCTGCTCCTATCAATATGAGAGATAGAAGCCTGTACAGCAGCAAGAGGGAGTCCGTAACTGGGCTCTCTAGACACTAGTTCGCTAGAGCCTCTTTAAAAAGTTCTATTATTTTGAGTGTTGGTCTTTTTTTGCATGTGTCCTGTCTGTTGTTCCTCCACTGCCTGGTGCTGCAACCTTCCACCACTTGCCTCCACCACCACCACTACCACCACCACCACCATCACAATCCCTCCACACCACCACCACCACATACCGTTCGTGGTGGCTGCTACTCGCCGCTCGCTGTCGCTGCGATGCCTCCATCCTTACCCTGCTAAACTATCGCTACAGAAGCTAAAAAGCAGCGTAAGAAGCAACAGAAAGCTGCTGCTGCTGCTGGTGGTGGTGGTGCAACTGCCTCCAATGATCAAGGTGACCATAGTTACTTATACCTCGTCTGTTCTCAATCTCGTCTTGTCCGTCCGTATTCTCTACACCTATTCCGACCCTCGTCCTCGACCATACCTGTTCCTATTTCTCCACCCCTTGTCATTTTCCCTCCCTGGTCATGTCCACAGATTTCTACTTTTGTGATCAAACGTTATTGACGTCATAAACTCTCTAAATTCTTATGTCTTTAACAAAATTTTGGTCGTTAATACGGCACATCCGTGCAACCTTCTTAACCAATTTTAGGATCTTAATTCTTAGAACATGGGCAATTCTTATGCCTTTATTTTTCAGAAACTACTGCCTATCATTGTGTTGAGCGATGACTCATATTCTAGACTTTTTTGGTACGATTCGGTATCCCTGCAGTCGTACATCTTATTTCTGGACCAGTTATCACTTCTTTGCGTATCACACAAATCTTTTTGTCATTCATTTAATTGAGTTTTTGTTCATTTCTCCCCCTTCAGCTTCACCAAATTCAGTAATCTATGTGTACTAGGTTTGTAGCGATTCTCACAAATGTCTTTTAAATGCTAGTCATCTTTTTACTGGGCGTTTAAGTTGATGCCTTGCAAGTCTTCATTCATTGGCACTTTGCTTAGATGTCGTTGAATTCTCTGTAAAATCTGATTCTCTTTTACTTGGGATTGTATGGTTGACATTTCGAAGATATCTGGGGCCAAAAATGAAAAAAAAAATTCATATCAGGAAAATGCCTCTATGACTTATAGGCATGAATCCATGTGTGTCTCATTGTGTACCACAAGTACTCAGGGGACAAGAACCATCCACGTTCCTCTCAACATTCTTCTCATCAACGTTCCTCTCATCAACGTTCCTCTCATCAACTTACCTCTCATCAACTTACCTCTCATCAACTTACCTCTCATCAACTTACCTCTCATCAACTTACCTCTCATCAACTTACCTCTCATCAACTTACCTCTCATCAACTTACCTCTCATCAACTTACCTCTCATCAACTTACCTCTCATCAACTTACCTCTCGCTCTCTGTCGCCTGCTCTTTACCTGCTAGTTCGAAAATTATCGTCGCCTACCCAAACCGTTATGGAGGTCTAGCTGAGTCATCCTCTATGTATGTATGTATTTACTTTTTCTTTTGCCTCCTCTTCTTAGGATTTTCGATTGGCGCATGGACATGCTGACCCATAGAGAAATTCCTGAGGTTGAGCCTGAGAAACTAAAATTTAAGGAAAGACTTTTTTAATTGAACTGTAGCAGTATTTGTATCAGTTAACGTGGGCGTGAAGTACAATATAAATAAAGCATTTCAATTTTAAATTATGTTTATAGAAAGCCATAGAGTGCAATGTGCATGTAGAAATATTCCTCAACCATACTCGAAACTTTTTTGATGAAGAGTCGTACTTCAACTATACTCGTATTTACTACAATTTCACTTGAATAAATTATGACGTCCCTACACAGGACGCAAATACTTCAGTGTATTCCATTAGTTAAGCCAAAACTTATCCTTTGATATCATTATTTTGCTCATACCTCAAACTTGTGAAAAAATACTGTATTTAACGGTTTCACTGTACTTCGCGGCTTCTAAGTTCGAGTATAAATATTTCAACTAACTATACGAACTCGAACACTACTGTACACATAGCAAGACAAAGCAGATGCCCACAGATGAAGTGACGAGGCTCTTCAAACTGCTAGGTTATCACGAGCAGCACGTCAGCGTACTCTTATCAACAAGGAGGTTTGGAGATTAAGTGACGTTGTGAGTTTGAACCCTCAAGAAATTACAAAATGATCCCAGTGTTCAAATTAATTACCAGTCGCATCGTTCGCTGTGAAGTATTTCCAAACTCCTGACTCTCCTACGACGGTAGTGTAGCTTGTCTTACTGAATATCATCCTCTGTGAAAGCCTTTTTTGAACCAATATTTACGTATAAATGCTTTTATTCCTCAGTAGCAAAAATCTTATGAACGATTTACGTTGTGTGATGTTCTTGTGTAATGTATTTTCTTTCAGTAATAACGCATGGTAGTATTGTTTGTGTGGGATTGTTACTGTTTTGGTCCACGGCTGTTTTGTTACTCCAGCTGCATTCTACCCCGTGACCGTGGTTTTTGTGATGTAAAATTGTCATGTCCTTCATCTTGTCCTACGTTTTAATATATCTGGTTGGACGAAGCGTTCGCGATAGTCTTAGGATGAAATTCTATCGTTCATGGACGTATTTTCAGAATTAACGGCAGTAGCTGGAAGTTACGTTATCATATATTACTCATGACAGGTTCTGAGCGTGTTTAATTTTGATGTACTCGAAAGAGGTCTCCTATCATTCCAAGGTAAGGCTGTCAAGGTGCTCATATTTTTTCTCATGCGGCGATCAACTTCTTATTTCCTTCTAGTGTTCATTTAAATTAACTGTGCTTGCTCTGTTACATCATTTATTCATCATCAATTTTAATGTATTGTTGGAGTAGGTGCTCAAAAACTAGTACGTGCTGCAGCTAGGGGTTTACTACGAAGTTTTATTCCTATTATTGAAAATATTTGTTTCGTATTCAAGTGGTGAACCCGTTTATGTCTTGTTGCTTTAGTATTACGCTTATTTGAATAACTTTTCTATACTCCGTTCGTCCATGACACGTATTTACCATTAAATAATTCTATTCATCTTTAACGCGAATTTGACTTTCCTCATTCAGCAAAATTTCACCTTGTAAAATATCAGTTTCCATCATGCGCCACTAGGAACTTGTGAATTTTCTTTATATCCGAGGAATGCTGGTCAAAAAATCTCCCAGATTTGGTATGTTATAAGAGAACAGTTTTTCTTTACAATTCACGAATATTTTAAACATTATTTCTGACGTACGTACGAAAATAAATTAAAATTTCTTTAGACATTCTAGTGTTACAAACTCTGTATTTCATTCTATCTCAGTTTATGCACTTTTCAATTACCCTCTCAAATATCAAAACTTGAGTTATCGATGTTCATTGATCCTCTTTATGAATGGATCATAAGAAGATCCAAACTCTAAATAAGTCACAAGATAAAAACCTAGAATATTAAATCAATCCAATCTAATATACAGTATTCTAATATGATATTACGTCTTCAAACTTTTACGGACTAACTTGAAATGTATGCAGTATAATGTTCGATGTTAGAACGTAATGTTAAGTGACTTAAATTATGTTAGTGACTTTAAAACGTTTGCACTTTCAAGTTGAGAATCGTAATCCACGCTAGTCTGGTCGTTTCAGCCACAACAATCAGCGTATGCAGGAGTAAAAAGTGAAAAAATAACAATTTTTTCTATATTTTATAGTAAAAAGTACTTTTATGTATAATATTAAAATTACTGCAACATTTCTTGAAATCACTCGACTACCTCTACAACTCTTATAAAAATATTCATTACGCGTAGTTACCACTGTTTCCAACAAGCGACTTCTCTCGTTCTTCTGACCCTCTTTGGCATTCATTTCTTTATTTCAAGTTATTCTGTGTGTGTATATATATATTTTTAATTCACTGACAATTTCCTCTCTATCTGTATTGATCATCTATACTTTCTAACTCAACATGACTCGCATTTCGCTTCTGCAAGTTCTCTTCTACTGTAAAGCTTCGGTTACTCATACTCTTCTGTACTTTAACCGCTTTACAGAGCTATTTTTAGGCTATGAAACTACATACCCTCATTAGCGCTTGGTGCTGACTCTTTGTATTTTCCTTCTAACACTTGAGATTTCATTTCGCTATTTTAATAAAGCTTTTATTTCGTCAAGGCTGACGTGAACTTGCATATGTCATTGATTTTAAAAACAGACGCTGCCGCTACTGACGCCACAGGCAACTCCCACGCGAACTCGGCAGCAGTCGCTGACGGTGATATCAAGAACAGCAAAAGCAAGGGCGATGACAAGGCTCCTTCTGAAGAGAGAGAAGGCAGTGCAGAAAAGAGTTCCAGTGGGGAAAAGAGCGTCCTGCAGGCCAAGCTCACTAAACTTGCTATACAAATCGGATACACAGGTCAGAATTGAACTGGTCTTAACATGTAATCGCTTTATTTAAACTGGTCTTTACTTTTATCCCGCCTCAACTTTGAACTGATTAATTTAGAACGGTTTTTACCTTTAACCGCTTTATTTAAACCGGTTTCTTGACTGGTCTTCACATATGTGGTTAAATATATCAATCTTTATGAATACATAGTGTTTGAGATGAAATTTGTTTACGAAATCTTTATTTCCTACACGGTTTTTGGTGATCGGGTACCCGTCTTCGTATACTGAAGGGAAGATACGGTGTATCACAAATACAAGGTACAAAGCGTGTCACATACCTCCCATCGGTAACGACGCGCAAGCTCTTAAGACATACGAGTGCGACATAAGGGTTTGTGGGTCTGAAGATGAAACTCGAATTGCAATTTACAGTGTGCGATCAACGGCTTTCGCACACGTGTTTCTGCAGAAACCTGACAATAAATCACAGAAAAATAATTAAAACTAGTTCAATGCAAAGTTCCAAAGCAGAAATTGGTTTACTAGCCTGTACCTGGCTAGCTGTATTGCATATTATCTGATTCTGATGGCAGTGACCAAATGTTAAGTTGGATGAGCTGCTTCCGAAAGAGAACATGGATTTTCCAGCTGAATTTGAGGAAAATAGGAGCAATTCGTATGAGTATGTTGACAGAAACTCATGAAAGGTAGTATGAAATCGACGTCTGAGTGTTCTACCAATTTTGTTGAGATTCGTAGAGCTGTTGTAACTATAATAACATTAATAATAATGATATTATCAATGTAAGCTATTACAAAAATTGCATCCCTGAACCAGATCAAGGAAAAACGGCATTACGATTTGAGCACTGAAATGTGAAGTGTAAACAAAAATTGACTAAATGGATATGCAATTATCCCTTGAGTTCAAAACTTAGGCCTGTGATAGTAAGATCTGTGTGTTAGACACGGTTGTCAGTTATTGTTACAGGGTGCGAAGAAAACGATCTGATAATTTTGTAGCTTTCATTGGAGAAAAATAGAGCAAAGAACGAAAAAATGTTTTCCTTTCCGAAATGGCGAGCGTTGGACAGGAATTGGACAGGCGAGCGTTGTGCTTACGTTATGAATCCCTACAAACGTCAGATCACTTCACCGCACCCTGTACTTTTCAGTTGCAATCATAATTCTCCATATCCAATTACACTACTAGACTCAAAAGTTAAGACCTCTCCATTTTTGTGCGTTTTTAACGTGTGCGTTGTGTTGCAGGTTCGTTCATTGCTATCCTGACCGTGCTGATCCTGGTGATTCGCTTCTGCATCAAGAAGTTTGTGTTTGAGGGCGAGAAATGGAGCGGCTACTACGCCAACCATCTCGTACAGTACTTCATCATTGGTGTGACTGTACTCGTGGTGGCTGTGCCTGAGGGTCTTCCGCTTGCTGTTACGCTCTCTCTTGCCTACTCTGTGAAAGTAAGCTCTTCTTCACTCGCATGTATATCTTATTCGTGAAGCTAAGAATTTCTTCTCTAGCATCTCGTTATTCGTCAAAGTAAGCGCCGCTCATGAAAATATTTTTCCATGTTTTGTGATACTTCTGTTGTGTGTTCACATTTATCGGCTTAGTATGTAGGCCATTATCCTTCTTCTTACATGGTTATCTAGAATGTTTTTTATGCAGGGCTTCAGTGTTATGCTGATATGTAATTTTTTGTTGGAATTGCATTGCTAATTTTTTGGCATCTCTCGTCAGAAAATGATGAAGGATAACAATCTGGTACGTCACTTGGATGCATGCGAGACTATGGGCAATGCCACTTCCATCTGTTCTGACAAGACCGGCACCCTCACCACCAACCGTATGACGGTCGTGCAGAGCTACATGAGTGGTGTTCACCACAAGAGCACCCCCCGGTGAGATTATTGTGCTTATGTGGGACATTACAAGAGGCTCTTATCTCATTATTCAGTGTTCATCTGAGACACAAATTGTTCAATGCTTATCCTGAATTAATGTATATAATTAGTTTACTTTATTGAGCTCCTTGAAATATAACGCGTTCTCCAGAAGGAGATTCTTGCTCTTAAAACTAAATACGTCACTGTTCTAATTTATTATCCTTGACTTTGTGCGATTATATGTATGTTATCTCTGACGTATGCAGAAATATATTAAACGGCTCTGCGTTCGTTTTTGCGATCGGAACAATTCTGTTCTCACTTTTAGAATGATAGTTTTTGTGCCGTGGACGATTTGACAAAATTTTGTTGTCCAGAAGTTTCATCTGTTATTGCGTTTGCTTAAACAGAAATTAGGAACAACACCCTTATATCCCAACTTAACTTCTGTCGCAGTTACGACGACCTCAACCAACATCTGGCTGAGTTGTTGGTGGCCGCAATATCAATTAACTCTGCGTACACCTCGCGAGTACAACCTGGAGAAAATCCTGGTGACCTGCCTAAGCAAGTGAGATTATTACTGATTTATTCTATGACTTGCGTCAATGAGTTTTAATCCTGGTGACCTGCCTAAGCAAGTGAGATTATTACTGATTTATTCTATGACTTGCGTCAATGAGTTTTCCTTCAGATGAGTGGCATCTTTACATTTCTTATCTTTTCGATTGATGCTTTTTTCCTCGGTCGTGTGTTTTCCTTTGAGCGATGAACTGTCCGCTGTTGTAGCATGAAAAGTTTGATTTGTACTACCGGGAGTAATAGAAAAATTGTTTGTGTCAAATTAAGCTTTGAATCATTGCAGCTCAGAATTATTCGCTAATTTCTGGATGAAATTTTTTTGAGATATTTCTAAGACTATTTGACTCTGCTTTAAGCAAGAAAAATTCAGAATTCTTCTTCAGGCTGACGAGGATGAAACGGGATGGGGTTAATGCAAAAGATTGCTTTGGGATCACTTCTCACTTTAATTGTAGTTTCTCGATAAGGCTGGATACTCATGTGACTTGATAAGAATTATTTATATGACGGTTCTCTTCCTAAGCTCGAAAAGTTATTTGTTCACAGTATCACGAGATTTATGGCCATTTTAAACCGAAAATTATCAATTAGTGTGGCAATTTTGGGGTTCTCAAATGCTAAGTATGCGTCTAAATGATTCTTAAGACACTTGGTAAAGTGGAATCTCGAGATACGAGTTTAATTCATTCCAGCACTGAGCTCGTATAGCAAATTTCTCGTATCTAGAACACAGGGGTCGAGACGGCTCGAGAAACGAGCGTCCCGTATACCCACAGCCTGGCTCATGGCTTGTTACGCTAGCCAATGATCGTATTTAGAGCAGAATTTTTCGCTTATACTTTTCTCGTATACAGAGTTGTTCGTATCTCGAGCTTCCACTGTACTAAAGAAATTCTTAAATTCTCCAAGCAAGCAGTAACGACCTGCACGTCCAGCAGTAGCGACAGTATCTCAGTGTTCTTGTATGTTTTTAAAACTCCTACAATATTTTCTACGGTACTTCAGCTGGGCAACAAGACGGAATGCGCCCTGCTGGGCTTCGTGTTGGCACTCGGCAAGAGCTACCAAGTACACCGCGATGAGCTCCCTGAAGAGAGGATCCATAAAGTTTACACTTTTAATTCCATTCGCAAGTCGATGAGCACAGTTGTACCTCGCAGTAACGGCGGCTACAGGATCTACACTAAGGGAGCCTCTGAAATTGTCATGAAGAAGTGAGTGACATTGCAATGATGTTCCTTACTTGATACTTTTTCACCAGGAATGTTTTTCATTCTGACTATATATTTTAAGTAATCTTTCTACGATAGTTGGAATAATTCTACTGGTATGCTTAGCTTTTTAAGACTCCTGAACCTGATACATTTTTATTCATAAAACATTAAATTTTGGTAAAAATTTTTTTTGGAGGTTGCGTGGCAAATTTCTTATTCGTGTAAAGAGTGAAAAGGATATTTGAGTTTCGAAAAAACTACTGTTATGAGATTTCTAATTGTATTTTTGTTCCCTAAAGTTATTCCAGCTGACATAGTTTAATTTTCAGCGTACAGAAATATGAATGCATTCAGAATCGTGTGGATCAGCTTCTCATGAAGTAAAAAAAAGGAATACGGTTTTCAGATCAGTCCTGCTCCTAATACTGTCTTTAGAAATGCTCTTGAAATGAGAAGATTTTTTTTATAATAATTGAAGTATCATCTTTTGGGTTCTCAAGAAATTGAACCTTATGGAACCGACAATTGTGCATCCTCAGGTGTTCATTCATTTACGGCAAGAACGGTAAGCTGGAGAACTTCTCGAAACAAATGCAGGACCGTCTTATCAAAGAAATTATCGAGCCCATGGCATGTGACGGCCTGCGAACCATCTCTGTGGCATACAAGGACTTTGTGCCTGGACACGCTGAAATCAACCAGGTTTGTATCAATGTAAATTAGCCTGAACTTTAAAGATAGGGAGTGTGTGTTAGATGCGTTGTTTCAGTTTGCAGGAAGAGGTTGAATGGGAATAAAGCTACATCGGCTCTACAAACCCATCGAAGATCGTACACAGATTTGCTTTGCTTGTAGCAATTATTGCCTCTCTGTACTTAATGGAAATATCATATGAATGAAAATGTGAAAAGCGATTTGAGACTTGCTCAATTTACAGTAGATCTTTCCCTGTGATTACTTGTGAACTGTATTTCTATTTTCAGACTCCCTTACTATTCAAAAGAGATGCTGTATAAATAGCCTTTTCATTGTAACCCTCTTCAACTCATCTTAATCACGTTGACTTTCAAATGCGAACAGGTCCATTATGACTCTGAACCGAACTGGGATGATGAGGACCGCATCATCAGCAACTTGACCTGCATATGCGTGGTTGGTATCGAGGATCCCGTGCGCCCTGAAGTACCGGAGGCCATCAAGAAATGCCAGAGAGCAGGCATCACCGTGCGTATGGTCACTGGTGACAACATCAACACTGCTCGCTCCATCGCCTCAAAGTGCGGCATTCTCAAGCCCGGTGACAACTCTCTCATTATTGAAGGCAAAGAGTTCAACTCCAGAATCAAGGACAACAATCAAAAGGTCAGTCAAACTCATTCTTTTTATTTTATGTGCTGTATAAATTTCCTCACATTTGGTCATGTTGGGGTGCACGTATGAGAACCAACTTATATTACAAACTCATTGCTGTTGAAAAGGATGGACAGTATCTTGAAGAGATAAGAGCATATTATGAGCTAGCCAAAAGTCGTCAAAGTAAGAATCCTTAGAACTGTAGGAAACTAGGAGAAGTAGCTTAAAGACTCTAGTCTGAAGTGTAACGGGAACGTCATTATCGGAAAAAATTTGTATTGTAGTCAAGTGAAAGTACCTACTGCAGAAAGAGCACTGCATGAGAATAAATTCCCATGAGAGCTGTGAGTAATTGTCTGCTATAGGTGTGAAGTACAGGTTGAAAGGGCCGTGCATGACTTGTTCATTGCATTATAACTCGTAAACCATTTAATTTATTAGTCTTTACTGCGATTAGACACCTTCCCCTCGATTCTTTACAATCCATGATTTTGTTTAATCTATCAATTGTGCGTCATCGTTGGAGATATCATCGTTCAGGTTTTTAAACACCTGTAGTTTAAATAGCTTTCTGCATCTCCAAATATTTTGCCAACCAGCATAGCAGTACACATGTGCTGCGCTTTCAGATCAGAAAAAAATAAATTCGCATAATCTAAGTAGCGTAACAGTAAAGAAAAAACCTTGTGTTGCGTGTTCAGGTACAGCAACACCTGCTGGACAAAGTGTGGCCCAGCTTGCGGGTGCTGGCGCGTTCTTCACCCACGGACAAGTATACACTCGTCAGGGGCATCATTGAGAGCAAAGTGAGCACTAACCGAGAGGTTGTCGCTGTCACTGGAGACGGCACCAACGACGGCCCAGCTCTCAAGATGGCTGATGTTGGTTTCGCTATGGTAAGCACAACTGCTTAATGTGACAGTTTCTCTGTTGTGTTTGCTGTTTCATCGTATAATCGTTCATATGGTTTCACTAGAAATTTGAGATGTGATCAGAATTTATGTGTGGTTTTAATGAAGATTCTCCACTAATGGTGGAGAGTTCTATTCTTGAAACAAGAGATTTTAGAAAGGCTAATTGTTCATTCTCAATGGAGATTTATGCTTCATAATTCTCAAATTGAATTTTTTTCGCAATTTTAGTTTTTAGTTTGATTTTATTTTAATTTCCTCTCATTTTAGATACATTGAAGATTTTTGGAAAAAATTTAGCATTTGAAATCACAGCTACGACTCTAACTTAACGTGCTGGATATTATTTTTTGAACTTCGTCTTAAAGCAAAGTATTTGACTAAGGTCATTTACTTTAATCGTCGTATCAAAATTTAAATCTTTCTAAACGGTTTGACCCAACATTTTTATGTAAACTTTGCCTTGTAATTTCCCGTTTTCCCATGAGGATGAGTTACTACATATGTTAAAAGTTCTTGCCTTGTTGAAGTGAACCAAGAAATTTGAAATCCCTCTCTGCATACCCTTCTCTGCGTGTAGGGTATCGCTGGAACGGACGTGGCCAAGGAAGCTTCGGACATCATCCTTACCGACGACAACTTCTCTTCGATCGTGAAAGCTGTGATGTGGGGCCGCAACGTGTACGACTCCATCGCCAAATTCTTGCAGTTTCAGCTGACCGTCAATGTCGTGGCTGTGGTGGTGGCGTTTGTGGGAGCCTGTGCTATCAACGACAGCCCTCTCAAGGTGGGGCCTTTGTGATGCAGGATGTGCACCGTTTAGGGTGGTAGTGTTATCTTTTCGTATGGAAGATATTTGTTGTCTTGTATGCTATAAGAACTGACAAGTTGTGTATTGTATTATTGCAAACGTTCTGAGTAAAATTTTTATCAAGATAAATAATTTTGCACAAATGATTTCCCTGAATAATCATTCACTAAAACTTTTCGAAACCAAATGAATGGAAAAGAGTCTCAAATTGTTAACGACAATATGAATGCGCAATAGTTCTCTGGAGATGGACTGGCTCCATGCTACATAGTTGAGCGGCTGAGCAGGTGTAGGCAACCATACCCATGCTTTCCACAGCTGTTACGAAATTCTGTCATACTATTGGTTAGTTTTCAAAATGAAATACGTGTCCTATTTATTGCATCGACAACGATGAGTGCGATTGTTAACATGTTAAACGTTATTTACATCATATGATGTTTGTACGAGTTGCATTCTACCGGCAACTTGCACCATATGATGTAGATGCGCGACCGTACCACAGCGGTGTTATCATATGATGTTATAATGTTTATTAATTCAATTAGCGTTGTTACTGTCATATTGCAATTGTAATATGATGATAGTACTATTATTGTCGAGTGAGCGGTATCCGTTAACTGGTTAAAACTTGTTTGATCAGTAGCAAACGAGTCCACGGCAAGTTATTTTCCTTAGCTTTTGTGAGTTAACTGAAAGATGAGATTTTCCATTTTCTTGAAATAATTTTGAAAACTAGTGCAAAAATAAATACAAACACGTTTAAGGCTAATAAAAAGTTATAAGTTAACTTGAAGGTCACGTACTGAATACTTAGAAATTAGATGATAATAATTGATTGATCAATATTTACTAAGAGTTCCATTTTTTTCGGTGACTATCAGATTAGTTAAGTTGTGATTACCTTTTCTGATATTCTGAGTAGATAACTATGTCGGATCGTTTATTCATCATAGGCTATTCAAATCTCGTACCTGATATTCCCGCACCTGATATTCCCGTACCTGATATTCCCGTACCTGATATTCCCGTACCCGTATTAAGTACCTGATATTCTACCCAGATAACTACATTAGACAGTTCACTCATTACAGGCAGTCCAAATGTTGTGGGTGAACTTGATCATGGACACACTGGCATCTCTGGCTCTTGCCACTGAGCCTCCGACTGCAGACCTGCTGCTGCGCAAGCCCTATGGCCGCACCAAGCCTCTGATCTCACGAACAATGATGAAAAACATCCTTGGCCAAGCTGTCTTCATGATATCCATCATCTTTATACTGCTCTTCTACGGTGAGTTGTGTAGGATAATACACATGCCAGTCACTAATCGCGCGAACCATGATGAAAAGCATTTATCTCCAAGCCGTCTAGATGATATCTACCATCTTTATACCACTGTTATTTGATGAGCTATGGAGGATAATATTTTGATATTGAGCAGTATATATTGGCGTACATCTTGATTCATATTTTTCAAATGTTTCATTCTATCGTACATTTTTTGTTTGGCTCTCCCGTAGAATAAAAGTAATTCTAAAATCAAGCGTTTATACCCAACAAAAGAGTTGTATTCGTTCCCGCTAAAAAAAAATTGTGTCCAGTAGTGAAAGTTGAATGAACTCGATTTTTTACATAGAATAGAATAGAATAGAATAGAATGAGGCTATAGGAACGAACCTTCTGGCCCATTCTTGGGTCGGATAATTACTTCGATAATTATTCGGTTGTTTACCCAAGTGAAGGACAGAATCAGTCGGTTCTTACCATATTTATTACAAGTTGAGTATCGTGCTGGTCAGAATTTATTGTTTATTTAGTCATGATGTTAGACAAGCCTTATCTTCATTTATATTTTGAGAAAGTGGCCAATTTTTTTCCGTATAATCATCGTACGAGTGTCTTTGACGTTCCTGTTGACAGCCTTTTTATTTTTAAGTCATACTGCATACGGGTTTGATTCTTAAATAATTCATTGCAATCTTTTCACTGCGTGTTACTTTGATTTCTTTATATTCAAATAATGCTACTAAATCTTTAAATTGCAGGAGATGTGTTACTGGACATTGACAGCGGTCGTTATGCTGACATCCGTGAGCCTCCCTCTATCCACTTTACCATCATCTTCAACACGTTTGTCATGATGACTCTTTTCAACGAGATCAACGCCCGTATGATCCACGGTCAACGTAACATCTTCAGGGGCATCTTCACGAACCCCATCTTCTACTGCATCTGGATCAGCACCTTGGCTGCACAGGTAAGTTCTGTCCTTCACTTTTAAGATAGCATGTAGCTGTGGCATTACTTGTCTTATGTTATGGTGCTTAGATAGATTTTTTTGGTTCATCTTTATGTGCGAAAGCTGTAGAACTTGGTTCGATAGATGCTACGAACGTGAAATTTTAGAAATGTTGTATTAATTATTTACTCAAGAAATATACTGTTGAGAAGTGAGTCTTCTTTCGTTGAGGAGTCATCTTGACTCTTAATGCTCCTGTGTTTCCTGCATTTTTGAGCTTTCGTTGGAGCAAACGCTGACTGCGACACGTGTGTGTGTTACGTTTCAGATCTTCATTGTACAATTTGGTGGCGTGGCGTTCTCTACCGCACCGCTGTCGCTGGAGCTGTGGCTATGGTGCATCATGTTCGGGGCTTCGACGCTGCTCTGGGGCCAGGTTATCACCTCCATCCCCACACACTCTCTTCCCAAGAACGTTTTCTCGTGAGTATCGCATTGTGTCAACTCTAAAACATCAACAAATAAAAATAGCATCGGAGATAACATGACCTTATCATGTCGAGTCCCTTTTTTCTTATTTATTTTCATTTTGTTCAGTTTTGCAAACGTGTTACTCGAATAAGGTTAGGAAGTTTCAGCACATTGAATCAATTATTTTTGTACGAAATTGATCTTTCTTGATATGGGACTCGCATGCCCGATGATCTTTCTAAAATTATCCAAGCAAATTTTTTTTTAATTTCCGCGCTTCTATAATGATTATAATTTCCTCTTAAGGTTAAGGTTCACTACGGATTATTCATCGTATTTTTTCATCAAATATATGCTTTTACACGAGAGTTTTACAGACTCAAAATATGGTCACATATACTGTACGTAATCTGTCACAGAGACTATGGATATAGTTCAAGTCACAAAATGACGCTGTGTGTTCACAAAAGTGTTCGCCACTAAAATGTCACGAAATTCTGGCAGGTGGGGATCTGGAGAGCCAGCGAACGACCCCATTGCGGATCTTAGCAACGACGACAAAAGTGACTTTGATAACAAAGACAACAAGCGCACTGGACAAATCCTGTGGATACGCGGTCTCACCCGCCTCCAAACTCAGGTACGATCTTGCCCTTATAGCACGAAGCCGCTCCCATATCACAAGCCCTCTGCCCTGCTGCTCGTCTCCTCTTATGAGCAATGTCAAATATTGAGTATTCCTATTCGAGATCTATTCTCTAAGTTTCAAGCATACACAGCCCCTCCATTCGGTCGTCAGCTGTTCTTATCTTCTTATTTTTCATATTTCTTTGTCGTTATTTCGTTAGGCTTGATTATATCTTTTTAGCAAATATTTTCAGCTTGGTCTACACCTGGTCTTTCTGCAATGGCTGATGAATTACATTCCACCTTAAAATGACATTTTCCATTGGATTATAGTCTCATCGAGACTTAACAACAACTATTACAAAGTTATTTATTATTTATTTCGTATTTTGACTCGTTTCGACTTCCAAGTATTAACTATTGTGGTTAAGCCCTTGGCGTGACTCCGTGGTTATCAGTTTAATAATACTCCATTGATAGATGTTCCCTCCCCTTTTATTCAGTATTTGCGTTTGTGCGTTCAAAGCGTTGATCCCATTCTGTCTACTTTTGTTCGGCTTAGCTACGCATTATATTTATTGACTTAGATCTCCAGGCTCTACACTTGCTGCCCTCCATTTATTCGCTTTGCTTTTTACTTAGGAAGTCTGTTATTTTCGGTGTATTCGCTCCTTAAGTGCGTTAATCCAACGTATTTTCCTAGAAGAGCCACAAAAAAACCTCATTTCCCTATATAGCCCTAGGAAACTGTCTGAGGTGTAAACTGAAATGGCCAAGAGCGCTTCAAGTCCCAGTTTACCTGTGTCACTGTTCCTTCGAGACGTGGGTTGTTGAAATGTTCAGAGTAGAAAAAGTAGCAGTTTTCGTTTTTGAACGAACTTCCCTTCAAATTACTATCCTCTTGTCTGATGTATTGTGACAAAAGGCTCTGTTGAGCAATGCACTGAATTTGATGGTTTTGTTGCTCCTTGTGTGCTGGTGGTCGTTAAACCACGAATATAATAACAATAATTTGATGATTTAGTAGCGTACCGAAGAAAAAGTTTATTGTTGGAAAACTCGAGAATAGACAATTTTCCCGAGTTTCTACATATATGAGGAGGCTGTAAAGCTAAAGTGTTCGTGAGCTCTCTGTAGGAACTTGCTGCTCCTTGGACAGTGATGTGATGTAGCACATCTGGTAACATTTGTTTAATTTTTTCCCATTTGGTGCTATAAGAAGTGGTATCAAAGAATGATTCGGGTGCCCTCTTTTTGAAATACAGCAGCTGCTGTTCTTGTCTTTATAATATTTGTGTTTTGTGAACATCATTGATCAGTGCACCAGTGTGGCAGCTTGCGTCTCTGGCCCCTCTGACTAAAATTAATAGAAAGGAGTCTCAAGAAAAACTGAGTTGTGGAAGAGGTTAAAGCTTCGAACCAATCGAAGTAATTATCCGTACCAAGAATGGGCCCGAAGGTTCGTTCCTATAGCCTCATTCTAATCTGATAAGATGTTGCAGTGTCTAGAATATACAATCATTATTTGAGTAATTCTTACTTATCAGTCGAAAATTGCTTCCATTTTTGATCATTTCTAAATTTATAAAAGTCTCAACTAGAAGTGGGGCACACAATCAATATAGTTAATATACTTTGAGAATCAGTTTAGTTTTGTTGGTGGCCACTTTTCAGTTGTGTAGTTTCAGTTAAATATGTAGTAATAACTCCTCAAATCCCATTCATTAACGATAATAGTTGCTATGTGCTCTCACTGGCCTTGATTAATTATTCGATACAAGACATTGTAATATACGTTTATGATTTTTGAACTCCTTGAAACGATTGAGATTGATCCAAGGATCTGCTTGATTTATTTCTGTGAAAGAAAGTCTTATCCCGAATTTCTGATTTTATTTCTTTTTTCTATGTGTTATTTGCTTCGTTAGGGATATTGTTTCTAGTTGTCGGGTGGATTGTACGGGAAGTGCTCTTTTTCTTTACACAAAATTTTTCCCCCTAACTAAAGTGTTACAGCGGATGTTAAGTTTATACAAGCCCTACTGGACCTCGAACTACTCATCGTATTTTGTTATATTTTTTGTGCCGCTACGTGGAATTTAGGTAGTCTTTTCTCCAAATTTTTAAATTTTGATACACGTTATAAATTCCACTTGTTGACATCGCGGGCCATTGAACTGTTATTCGTACGCTGTGTAACAGACAATTCCTGTTATTCCCAATATATTGTTACCTTGCAGAGCATGATTCAAATGTGTGCTTGTGTTTAGGCAGTGGAAAAGTCGAATATTGAAAATTTTTGGGCACTTTTTTGTTCATTCATATTAGTGTAATTTTTTCAGTCTTATACTCCTGTATTGTATCTATAAATCTCCTAATTGACCTTTTCAGGTTAACATTCCTGATGAATTATGATAGAATATTTTGTATTAGCTAGGACACTTCATCTTGAATTTTATATTTTCCAGTGTTTTCAATAGGATTGTGACACTTTTTTGTAGAATTTACTAGGATCAGTTTCTGTACATTTTTTTGCACTAGTTACTGAAATGTAAGATGATCTGTCAGTGTTCTGCGGCACACAGCACTGCGGTGCTTAGATATTCTCTCCATATCTCTCGTTCTCTTGTCATTTATAGCTCTTTTTCACTTATTTCAGTTTTAATTCTATGTTCCAGCTTTCGTTATGACTATTTCTTCTTAGTCGGAATGGTTTCGCCTCTTTTTATGCAATTTTCATTGTGAAACTTGATTTAATTTCCATTCAGTAGTCTTCTACATTTTCTTGATCTCTCTACTCCTCTCTTCTGGTTGAAAATAATTTCAGCTATTTTTCTCATTGCCGTTGGTGTACACAATTTTATTGTATCAACCAGTAGCCATTGAATATTTTTCGACTACATAGTTTTTAGTCAATTGTTCTAATCCAATCTATTTCAGGGGCGCATTTTTGATAATAATTTTATTGCCGAGTTATTCCGTTTTGTTTTGGTTACTCGCTGATTTATCCTCCCTACTCTGATTTTAGTCCTTGTCTATTGTCCCGCACCATTCCTGTATGTTAAGGCTGGGATTGGGCCCTCCTCTCACAATGTCTCCTCCGGTACAGAGTCCTACCATCCTATTGCCATACCCCCTGGGCTGTCGCCGCTCCTTGCATACTCGCGACCACCTCCACAGACAAATTCGTCCACCGACCTGACATGACATCGACTTGACTTTATCTCAACAGGTTCAGTGCTGTTGGCACTTCCTGCGGGGCATTTTTAAATTTATTCAGGTGGATTGTATGAGTTATGTTTATAGAAGATCAAATTCATGCCTCACATCGTGCTTACGGTAATGGACGTGATCTGAGAAATGCAAATTTTCGGAAAGACTGTTGACAAAACGCACGGCAATTTTGTACATATTCTTCTTGGATTTCACTGTTAACGCTATCCCTGTGCCTTCGTATTCGTTTCAATACCCGTAGGAATGGACACGTTCGATTCCGTTGTCTCGAGGCTGCTTTTATCATTCACAACCCTCTTCATTACGCTGGTTTCGTAGTGTTCCATACTCGTACGAAATTGATAAATCGTTCAAATCACCTCGTACCTTTCACCGATCTGATTTTGTTAGTGAAAAAAATTACAGTTACATAAATTTTAGATATGTACGACTCTCGTCAAATCTATTTCCTTGCAGATCAAATATTTTTTGACTCTCCTTAGAATTTTTAACCTTTTTAGATTTATGATACCGTAGTCTTTCACTTGATTTTAAAAACTATAAACTTTTACCCTTTTCTTTGCATTTCTATGCAAAAAGGAATGAATCATATTATAATCCCTTCATTGATGTAATAAATGAGCTGCGGTTGTTCAGCCTAACTTTGCTATTATTGTATTTAGTTCTCGTTCACTCAAAAACCGTTTAAAGAGACTTCCGTCATTGAGCAAATTTCTCCCGTTCCTGAAAAGACGAATGGTTGTGTAACCAAATCCTTTTATCGCATGTTCAAGCAGAAAATGAAAATTTTCTAGAGACGGCTGAGAAACTTCTCTTTGGGGATTGAGTTGCAGCTGCACGGTAGGTTCTTTTCATGAATCTATTGTTTTATGTTGAGAGAAAGCTCCCCGCTACTCCAGATAATTCGTATTTCTGAGTTTTGTTGTCAAGCGTTACCTATTGAAACTCGTGTTAGAACTTCACATAGGTTCTCATTTGTTCTCATTTCACTCGTTCTTCCAGATCCTTAGAATCCCTGTGACTGGATTTACATTATCTTAGATACATGAAGCGTTGTTCCTCGGCAAGTTTGACTTCACAATTGCGGCGGTTGCCGTCTCTTCTTTTTATGTGCTTAGAAATTGCCTGTTCTATAGTTCTCGCTCTTACTTCTTTATATTTGTAGATGAAGCTAACATTGAGTTTAAGAAAGTACTTCGTAGCGCAATTGTTGGTTTCAGCTCTTAACGATATACTGAGTAATATAGCTCTTATTTTGCATTCCACTTTGACAAGTGGGATGGTTTGCTTTCCCTTTCTGCTGTAAAATGTGTTGTCTTTTCGATGTTGGCACGTGAAATTAAATGAAGTACGCCGAAAATGGGTATTTCATTATAGTCACTGCATTAAAATCAAGGAAGTCATGTTGGTGGGTAACTGCACATGATTGTCTTTAAATTTTAGTGTTAGTTATGACAAGGCTTCATTCGTTGCTGGTGACAGTACTGTGCAGCTTCATCACTGTGACCGTAAATAAGTACATCTTCTCTTGGCTGCTTTTTTTGGCTCTTCAACTATGACGTGTTTTATTTTTTCTATTCCATATGTTTTCAATTACGTCTTCTAGTTGAAAACTCATTCTAAACACAAATTTGAAGTTTAAAAAACTATTTTTCCTGGTGTTAAGTAATCATCTGATCTAGCCAGATGTTGCTCTAGCGTTCCACATTACTGTAATATTAGTCCCGTCAGCTGCTGCAGTTCATGCCCTTTGAAAAAACTCAATGAGTTCGAGAATGAAATAAATTCTTTTTTATTTTGAATTATTTGTTATTTAATTCGTTTACTTTCGTTGGCAAGTAAACGCTTAAGAAGTTAGTTTTGTTGTAACCTGCTGTAGATTAGAATATAGGTGATTGTAAATCGTCTACAGCTTGAGGCGAAGAAAAATTATTTCGACGATTGTGACATGACGAGGACCGACATTGAACACAGACAGCTCTCATTGCTTAGTTAATACAGTGTTTTTTTAAGTTAGTCAAGTATCCATCCTGCTTGGGGTTCATTTTATTCATTCATTATAATGTTGATTACATTTTGGCAGTCTACCTACTCATTCCTGTCTACTGGATACACCTCTTCGCTGGAAAAATGCAGACTTTTCTGAGATCGATTATCCGTCAAATTTTGATGAACTTGATAACAATTTTGCATTTTCGTTCAAACCTTATAATACCATTACACCAGGTTGTGTTTCTTCGCTCAAATTTATTCTCTAAATTTTTTTCAAATATACAGATCTCCGTGCCATCTTAGAAACACTACTGAAACAGTTCTAATATTCCTTGATTGCCCTACTTTATCATATCGCTCTCTTTTGTTCGATGTTATCCACGAGATACGAATTTTCAGGCTTTTCTCTACTTCACCTCATCTTTACTGCGAATCTCTTAGTTATTTGAACTACTTCATTACATCTAGCCTCAAAGTAATTTTTCAACAAATTCACTTTCTCTAGCACGAACTTTTTCTGTTACTCGTACGCCTTAGGTAATCTCTGAGAGCCATTATTTATGAACTTACTCTCTTTATGCTCTTCGGTAATCTCTAAGGGCTATTGTTTATGAACCTACTCTCTTTATACTTCTCTTACGATTCCCATTGAGAGCAGAATCAGCAGCAGCTTTACTATTGCTTTTCTAAATGTTTTCACTAACATTTTTATGACCTTAGACTGGTCTTTAACACACCTTTGATATTAGCTCAGAGTTGCGTTCGTACCAGCATCACCTTTTCAGTTACTAGATAGCTCGAAGTATGATTCTATCGAGCTCATTTTCCCCTGAAGCACTATTTTGTTGTTCCAGTAGCATTAGTCACTTAATTGGTTCTCAATCCCCTTATTTTGTTACATACACTTCGAGTTAAAATCCTTTTAAGAAAGTAGTCACCTTAAATTAGGGATCCTTTTACAGTGCCTGGTTTGAATTGCTGGTTATGTACAGTATAATTGAGTTCAAAAACGAACATTGACGAGATTGATGCAGTTCCAGGAAATAGCCATCTTACCAGATTAAAAGAGCCTCGTTAATTGATGAACATGAAGTTCCATTACCGTAATGTACGCTTCAGGGTAAACCTCATAAGGACAAAGATCTCATGATCACTCATCTTCTCTGATAATATTTCATGGTTATTTTCTACTATTTCCACACTTGCTTTTAACATTATGAATATGGCAAAATAATTCACGAACTTTGGTGTTTCAAATGACACCTTTTTTCTGTGGTATTAAACGGGCTGTAGGCATACTTCTTAGATTTTTTATTAATATCTGCAAAGTTGAGACTCAGATCAGCTGTTTATGATCATGACCCCCGTTCTTAAACGGAATTAGTAACATTTAACCGTAGTAAGTGCTTGTAATTTTCAAATTTTTGGAGAAGAACAGCAGGATTCTTGCGATTATTAGCATTGATCTTGTGCAGTTAGTTTACATGAAAACAATTGAAAGATTTGAAATACCTTCTGCGCACGTCAGGTCCTGATTTGCTACGCTCAGTCTTTTATATTAGAATCTAATCGCTTTCATGATTCGTTTTACGTATCATTTCCCTGTAAATTGTTACTGTCCCAATTACCTCAGTTCTAGTCTTTGTTGTCTATGAATTTAAAGTTTTTGCTTGCTCAGCATCAGTCGATAGTGTGACGAATCGCTTTACACCTCCTTACTTTCTTAGTGTTTTTTCTGAGTCCTATTAAAACTCTGGTGTTTTGTTTAATATTGAATGACGACATCATAGTTCAAGCCTACGCCTGGTGAAATTCATCCACCACCTATTCAGCTTAAAGATTATCTTTACTTCACTTGCTTGCGAAGGATATCTCACATTTAAATTAACTTATCCAATAGTCACACGAGGAACTCTTCCACTATAATTATAAACAAATAATTTTGTTTAATGCACCAAGTACATTGTCCGACAAATGCCATTAATGCTAGTGTGCACCAGTTTTCCTGCCTCAAGATTGCAAGACGTTTCAACTGCGTACTCGAGGTCAAAAGTATTTTGACCTCGAGGTCAAACTTCAGGTACTTTTCATCGGCATTAAACTGTACCTAAGTTCACCTCTGCTCAATGACTTGACTAGTTGGATAATAGAAATGTGTGAATTTCCTCTCAGCAAACGAACTGCCTCAATAACAGCTACCTGTGTAGGATAAAGTGCTAGGGGATACTGATTACTTATGTACATTCCTATGTATGGCAATTTGTATTTTATTTTTTTTAACTCGTTTCCTAGCTATCACCATCATTTAAGATTCCGTTTCCTTCACATGCTGCTTACGTACTCGACAGATAGTGCTCGTCCACGCGGCTCTTAGATCTCATATCTCTTTTACACTTATTCACTCCTTTTCTCCTCCTCTACTATGCATGATCTTCGTTCTCCTCCTCAGCACGAAGCCTCTGAAACTTGGAAAGATCGCTGAGACTGATGTTTTAGTTCACTTTTAGTTGACTTGACTGCCTCTTATTTTAGATCATTTGAGTAGGAGTGCGTTTTTTATTTTTTTTCGAATGTCTAATCGCTTTTCTCCCGCAGCTACTATAGTTATAATGAGGTTTCTTTAGTTTTACCCATTAATGCACTAAGTTTGATCCTGATTGTGTTGTGCGTGTCATATTCCTGCCGTTATTTTATGCATGCCATTGACCCAGTAACCAATTCTCTTCACAGCAGTTAGCTAGTTGACCTATGCATGAGCTGTAGATGCAGTGGCGCTCACTACAGCAGTGTTACTAGCACTCTCTCTCTCTCTCTCTGCGCCGAATAAATGTGACCCAGAGAGACGAGGCGCTACAGTACGGTGCGGATGTCAGCTGCAAAGTGATCTTTGCTTTTTTCTTGTATGTTATTCTTGTTGAGAGGCGAATATCGAGCTTACCATGACATCAAGGTACCTGTTTGAGGAGTTTGTTTAACTGTATCATTTCATATATTGGTATTAATGCGCAGTGTAGGAATTATTTCTGCCTCTGAAGTATGAAAATAACGCTTATGCTTCGCTCTGGAGTGTGTGGACGTGTGCTTGTTACTTGCTGGAAAGTTACATTAGTTCTTTTTGTATTAAAAAAATAATCCAACCGTCGAATCAGATATTGAAATTTGCAATCTTTTCACGGTTAACACTAATAGTTGTATTGTGTCATCCAAGTAAATGAAACTGAACGTGAAATAGTTCCTAGATGACGTCTTTTGCTTTATCTTCACTGGCATTTACTTAACTGTTCTCCATTTTATTCCCATGTAATCCTGTCTCTCATCTTGGGTACAATTATCTAACAGGTTGGTACGCGTGTCTCTTCTCTTTCAGGATCGTGTCACTGTTCTTTAGAGGACCCCAGTGTTCTATGTTCTTTCTTAACTTTCTGTTCCTATAGCCTTAACTGTCCCTCATTCCTTTGCGGTCTCTAGACAAGCGATGATCGATCTGTGGTTCCTATTTCATGAGTGGGAACTAGCCTCCTTTTGGCCTTCTTACAGTGTTTGAGCCAAACTATTGTGTTGGAGGATGAATTGTTTCAAGTAGATCGAAGAATGAGTCCGGAGATACAATGAGAGAAGAGATAACTAAATTTCTCTTTCCTGAACACATTTCCATCCCTGCCTCATAGGCTTCAACTATATAGTTGTCCTTCTTCCAATGCTCAATGGCAGCAATTGGCTGTTGATGCGAGCTCCTCATTGCATGAAGGTCCAAGACGGATTCAGTGACAAATAAATGCTATACAATGGCTCAGTTTCGTCCCACTCATGTATGCCTTTCCCTCTCCCTTCCTTGCTTTGGTCGGAAATGTTATGGATGTGCTCTCCCGCTTGCGCTGTGTGTCTGTGTGAGCTACTTTGAAAGGGCGTGGTCCTTTGATAAAAATCGTGGCCGAACTGACGGAGGCTAATTTTCATGTTCATGGTGATATGCTTTCTCCAGCGGCTGTGCTACCGCCCAATGTACGGCCTAGGTTTTTCAAGGCTGTGTCGCACACGTACAGTGGCAGATTGTGTCCTTACGCCAGTACGATGTTTACTATCTAAGCGCTTCCTAAACTGAGGTGGTTGATGTGCGAATGATTGGGTGTGGTAATCAAATATTAGCCTGCATGGTTATTAAAATGGTGCTGAAAAGTAAAATTCGAATTAATTAAGAACTTAGTTAATTTTACTGTGCTGCTGACGCTTCGATCTTAGGCCATAATAAAACATAGCATTCATGATGCTGCTCTTGATACTGCTGTACGAGGTTGCTGCTACTACATTATATAGGAGCGTTACTTTTAAATTAATCCTTCACATCTATTCTTTGTTTGACAACCCTATCGTTTCATTTTGAGTTTTTCTTAATATGTTTTATTATCTGCTCATGAGTTTTTTTCCTTTGTTTTTTGCCCTCTAACCAGTAATTGTTCTGCTTTAATTTGCGGCAATTTTCATATTAGTTATCCCATCCCATTGCAGTTGAGAGTTATTCGAGCTTTCAAGTCGAACCTGGAAGATCTGGAAGAGCGCCGCTCGGGCCACAATTTGCAGGGCTTTCAGAACATTCGCAACACTCGGAGTGCGCCGCAGTACAACAAACCTGATCACCACTACACGAACACTGCTGGTGTTGCCACTGCTATGCAGTCCTCACACACGTCTTCTGAGGACACTGGAGCTGCTGGCGCATCTGCTGCTGCTACTGGTGGCGAGACAGAGCTGCTCGTACCACGGTCCCCATCCTCGCCTAACCCCACCGCCACTCAAAGTACTACTAAACACCACCGACATCGTCACCACCTTTATTCTTCTGCTGCTCTCTCTACTGAACACTTCAATAAGCTCGTCTCTCAATCTCTTCACCTGAACATGGCTGTACACTCGAACTCACTCGAACCGACTTACCTTCCTGTTTTGCCCGATTTTCCAAACATGGTCCGAGAGACCAGCATCTGACGTAACTTTCTTAGCTTTGCTACGCAAATTTTTGCTTTTTGAACACCGTTCCCTCCCTCCCGCACGTCTTACTTTTCTTTCTTTTGGGTTTGCTTCTTTAGATATCACATGTTATTCTGAGTGTAACCCCAAGTTCGCTTTTTTCGGAATGAACCATTTTTTTTTCGTTATTATTTTTTATGATTACGACTGGTACAACAATCGTTTGTTTCTTTGCTTTTGCTTCGTAGGAATCAATATTTTATTTCAAGCATTTTTTAGATTTTTTCTTCGCATTCCACTGCGTGATTCATTGAAACAAATTTCTTTGTTGAATTTTTTCCTCCTGTTGCGTTCGTTTGAGAGTGCTTGTACCAGCCTACTCAAATCAAAGGAAACTTGCAAAATCAATCTTGGACTATAAATACTTTGCAACCGCTTTAGTCCTGAACCAAAATTTCAGTGCATTTTACAGAAACCATTTGAAGTGTTAATTCCTTGTCGTACTTTTGCATTGTGTTAATTTTAGGAGTCGTATCTTTAATATTTCACTTGAGTGGCCGATCCTGCCATAAATAAGAGTATTTATACATACGTTATGCTTTTAAATTTAAATGTTAAGGTTTTAGCAGTTGCACTGTGTATAGGTTGAGATTGTTCCTGTTGGATTCCTGAATGAATCACTCACACAAATGACTAAATTGAAGTGATAAGCTATCAGTAACACACTTTGGTCTTTCAAGCCCTAAGTCCAGAAGTTTCAAACACCTATTCTTCTAGTACTTCTACCACTACTACTACTCCGTTTTAACTTTCTCTTCACTACTCCTCTACTACTTATCCTTGGTTAACCAGTGGATGTGGTGCGCTCTTCTTACTAGCCTAGTCATGGTAACTAACTTTAGCTAACAGAACTTTCAGTTTCACGACTGATTGTATCTTCTAATCGTTTGTGATTGTCTGAGGCGTGGATAGCACTGCATGTACTTGCCTCCCTTTCGTAGATGACTTCATAGTATTATCAGTATGCATTCTTTTCATGCTACTAAATTCCTTTTAGTGTATCAGACTTGTTACATACCTGCTTTATTGTTTCAATTTCGACCCTTGCATCTATGACTGGATGTCGACTTCAACAGATTGTGTCTGGACTCCATTGTTTCATATATATATATATATATTTATTAGTGAGTTGCTTGCCTGTTAGCCACTACACAGCAATTTGAAAGCCTCTACTAGAGAGGAATTCATTGTTTAAACATTTCACTGACAACCTTGACTCGACATAGCTCTCATTTAGTTGCCTGCGACGCCTTTAGATTCCAAAAAGCAAGGAACCCTTCGCCTTCGGTCAATATTAGGTTCCTCTTACCCCTTTCCCAGATGCCACAGTCCTCGTGTTTCCCCAGTTTATTTACACTGACCTAACAATGGTTCCCATTATTTAAGAAACAATGCTGCGTTCCCTACATATTTTATTCACTCGCGTGATGTTTTGTTATGTGGGCATTTGTGTTATTTTCGTTTGTTTTTTATTACGATTATTGATTTTATTTATGAATGATTTTATGACCTTTTGTGAGAGCACTTCGTTATGTCGAGCTCTTTTTTTCCTTATTGGCTTTCATATTAATATCGCACTAACTGTATGGACTTGTCTTGTTTGATCGTGAGTCGCAGCGCCGCCTTTTATCATTCCTTTATATTTTATTAAAATGTAAGTGCTGTTGTGTTGTTTGGCCATTGCTGTGGTTCTGAGCAAATGCGTTTGTTATTCTCTTCGTTAGGAGGATGAGGAGAGCGTTACCCATGAGGGGGGTGAGGTATGAAGCCATGGCAGAACTAGCAGTACTCTCTGTCTCTCTATCTCTCTCTCTTTGTCTCTGTCTATGAGCCCAAAGTACTCTTCATATGTGAGTAGTTGTGACACATTTAGCCCCACCATGGCGTTTATTTTCCCCCCGGCTACAGCGCTCCTAAATTAAAACGCCTGTCATATCAGGCTCCATAACGGTCATCACCCGCTGCCTTAATATTAATTAAACATTCACTAGCCATCCCACTGTAGCCCTCTCTTTGCTGCGCTCGTTTTTCCAATGGATTTTATTATTATCTTAGTTGGAGTTTGTGATCCTTGTGCATGAAGATGTGTTTCTTCTCCAACGGTCCTGGAGTCGCACATATCGTGAGTTCTTGTCCCCTACACTTTCATTCGTCTGTATTAGTTCATAGCATTGACTGCTATTAACTACTAATAAATTACTACTACGACGTGATCATTAACCAAAGAGTGTCCTGTATATAAAGTGTAGGAACTAAGGATACTTTAGAGTGGCAAATGAACGTAGCGATGCCATCTTTTATACCAATTTGCTATCAACTTGTGTAGCTTATAAGAAAAGCACTAAATACTTTGAGTTTTGGACCATTCTTTTTTCGATTCCCTGCGCCTGTGTTGCTGCTCTTACTATCGTTTTTAATGAGTAGTATTCTATTTGTGGCACTATAAAGATCTGTATTTATATACATAGCTATACTCTATTCTTGCCGCTGTTCATTCATTTTCATTAATTCATTTTAGTGGTGAACCCTGGCACATCATTTTTGTATATACACTGAAACACGTACAAACACTGCACTCTTAACGCGACGTGCTGCCCTACCTTGTTCCTCCTATGCCATCCTCCTTGTTCTCTGTCGTGTTTGGTTTCTGTCAGTTTCGCCGGCGTACCTCTGCAAATACGAAGAAAATCAGCAGAAGATAAGGATTACTTTCCATTTCATGTTTCAGGGCTGTCAATTGACTAAGTAGGATTTTTCTAATTGATACCTGTGTAAAACACTGTACTCGTAATGTGGCCGGAAAATACGAGGTTGAGATCCTTCTCTTCTGTTCGAGTGATTGAAAGTGTGTCTCTCTGTTCGAGTGTACTGTCCCTCTTGCTCTGCTATTCTAACGCGTAGTAGTCAAGGCTCTAATTATTCTCATGGTTCAGGTGATCGGTGGCACGTTGCAGGAGCGCCTCATTCCCGTACCGTATAGCAAGACCTCCACTGACCAGGCTGTAAGCTCCTATCTCTTATCCCAGGCTGCTTCTCCTTCACTCTCTCACTATGTACTTCTACTCTTTCGTTTAAGGCCAGCTTAGTGATAGCTCGATCACAGCGCTGCCTCTCGTTTCTTCGTTTCATTCATTGCCTCTTGTCTTTTTTACGCCGCCGCTGCTGCTGCTCGTTTCTTTGAATCGTTCTAGCAATTATAGGCTTGCTCACGCCACTCTTCCCCCATTTGAATGCCCACATTTTTTCATTTAGCATTGACGCCAAAAATAGGACTTGAGGACCGTCCTAGATCCTCGATCAGGCCGTCTCTTACACAATTATATCCTGGGAGCTCAACTCATCCCCTTTTCTAGATGGTTCACCACGATTGTATACAAATGTAAAAAGACCCTGTGAATAAATTTCTCCTTTCTGCCCTGATTAATTCACACCGGAGCTAAGCATGTCTGCTCCACTTGTACTTGTGTAAGAGGCCCCAAACTAGATGCCACCCTGGCCCTAATATTTTTGCATGGTCGATCACTCCATTCAAGTAAATCAAACTACAATATTTTCATGGATCGATGTATTTCCGTTTATTGGTGTTCGTGTTTGTGACGTGTATTTTTTGTAGCATTGTGACGTGCTTTAGCAGTCAATTGAATGGGCGTTTCTTGTAGCTTCGCGTTGCATTTCGTATCAATTTTTTGTCGTAGTTGCCAGGTATCCTTAAGTCAACACCGTTAGGCACGTTTGTTGATGCATGATAATAAGTAAATGTGTGTGATGGTTGCTGGAGCATCAGTGTATTTGATTCATGCAGACGATTGCAGGTGGTAATACGTTCAAATGTAATCTTAGCTCTTCAACGATTGACAAAGTGAACGTTTCAACATTGTTTGTACAGTAAATGTTGATATTTTTCAAGTTTTGGGGAATTACTTTTATGGTGGAAAATTTATCGTAAGCAACATATTTCTATTTGGCTTGATTCTGGTATATTTTGGGAGAGTGAGTTTCACTATGGCTGTGTCGCGTAAGAGGGACATTTTCTTGATTGTTCTTTCGCTCGACTATGAAGCTGCATGGAGTTCGAAGCATGCTTGATGTTCTCATATATGGAGTGCACGTACTGCACTCGGCTGGTGGTTTACTGCTCTGCACGTGGACTCTGTAGTTCCATAAATGTTAGGTTTCTCAGCAACATGCAGTGCTCACCCACGCTCACTGTTTATATTCTGAATAATTAACACCACAGGTAAACGGTTGAAATAATTCTGTATCTTTTCATATTACGTTTATACCTCTTTAGAATATATTCCAATAATTGCAAGTATGGTATCTCACCATTCTTTCATTTATTTTGACCGAAGCGTTCAGCCACGCTCAAATTTAAACGATAACTCTGCTGCTGATGCTCCTCTCCGTGTTCTTTCATGTGTTGCCTTATTCTACCAGAAAATGTACATACCATCACCTTTCACTCTTTTTAATTTATACTTGTAACTCTATTATAAATTATAAGATAATCTGATTGCTATGTGGTGTATTTTTAATCTAATTTTAGCCGTGTGTTTGTCTCTCAAAAGCATGAATTTTCAAACTCTTTGGCAGCATGCTTGCGTTATGAAGTTGAGTAGCTACGGCTACCAACGTCTAGCGCTTTTTTATCATTATATATAATTATTGTGTTTGTTCTTATTCTTAGTGATGTAATTACCATTGTTGATTTGTGTTCAACACTAATGAATGATTGACTGACTACAGTAAATTTATAAGACGTTTACCCTGTTTTAAGAAATGTAATTTTAGATATGAACTAGAAGTTATTCTAATATTTTCATATTACATTTCGACCAATATTTTGAGTTGATGAGTGAGATAATAATGAGCTTACATTCATATAATGACCTCTACCACCATGAACGTTTCTGATCAGTTGTTGCCATCTTTTTCAGATTCGAGTTGTTAATGCGTTCCGACAGGGATTGGATGCACGTCCATCGAACCCGAACTTGGCGGCAGTGTTGAAGAAGCAGTCGTCGCTGAGCAAGCGCCTCTCGCAAGGATCGTCCCTGGAATACACGGACATGTGTCCCGAGCCTGAGGAGCTGACGGTCCCAGAAATCATTGACGTGGAACGACTGTCTTCTCATAGTCACACGGAAACCGCCGTGTAAACTTTTCTTCTTTCATCATCATTGCTTGAGGAGTCTGCCTACTGAACTTTGTGTATAGCTTGAGCCGATGTCTGTTCCAGTGGACTCAATTGGTGCACTAACATTAACGATGATTTTATGAACTTGGACGTGTTGCTTAAATTTGATAGAAATTCATTGTTATTAATACTTTGATATAAAAAACATGTAAATGATGTAATCAGTTTGATCTCGTAATTTGAAACAACAAGAATGAGCCTGAAGCCGATATTGCTCCATGTCATGCTTCAAAATACCTCACTACGATACTTGTCTCTACTGGACTGTTACTTACCATAACTTTCACTATTTAGCTCTCAGTGTTTTACACTGTCTCGATTTGTATCCGCTCTCATGTACCGACGAGCTATCGATATCTGAATTTTGGTCGGCAGCAAGTATAAATAATCGGACGACGTCAAGAAAAAGGGTTCTGCGACGCGTCAACTATCATAATGACCCTGTTAGCATGCGAAACAAACAGTGAATAGGAGTATGTACCTACTTCCTGGCGTTAGTGTTATATCTTTATATGGTTCGACGCCACTGATCTTGCACATGAGAGAAATTTGTTGGTGTTGAGCTTTCGCTACCCGGCGCGGAATTTATACCGGGACTTTACTGTACAGTCAACCACAACCTTCGTTTCTCATGTCCCACTGTTTATAGTCTTGTGTATAGTAAGGGTTGTTATTGCATAGTCTACCAATTATAGTAATGGTAAAGGGTTTCGCCAGAGGGTTAGATCTGTTGAATATTACTATGGACAAATTAATATACTTGTAGTGATGGTAACCTGCGTAACTTAAAGAACTTGTGGACTTGTATATTTAAATGTTCTTGGTTCTTGTTTTCTAAAGCAAATCATGTTGGCTGTTCCTGATAGTCTATACGGTTGTTTTGTTTATGTTTGTCAGTATTGTTTGGTATATTTGATGTGCATGGAAGAATGCCAGTGTGGGGCTTTCACGACACAAGGAAATTGCTTCCTTTTGTGTCAGGCACTTGGCCGCTAAGGCTTGCATTTATAACAATAATTATTGGATGAAGATTTTCATGAGCTTAGTAGTTCGTTGATTGATGGCACGGAATCTTTTCATTAGTAACACTTTTTTTTAACGCGGGAAGTTATCGATTGGTGATGATCGAGTGAGAAAGGTTTTTGACTAGGAATGAGCGAATGTACGTCGTGAGTGTTTTCCACTCGAAATGGATTAATGTTAGGAAGAAAGCATGCGAAGACGCGAAGTGGTGTAGAAGAACTGATTGTGCGCGCGAATGGTAATTCAGTGGCAGTATTGATAGATCGCTATTACGAACAGCGACGTAAATTTGTTAGTTTTGTCGGCGATTATTTTGTCTTATTTTCGTGGCCATTCTGTCTGCTTCGTACGTTCGACCACTGGAGTTCTCGGTAGTCTCGTCGTTATAGCTTAGCATTTGCAAAAGCAACTAGGATTTTGCCATGCTTCATTTTGTCCTTGTTCTGCGTGAACCAAATTCACTGACGTATAAGCACAACCGATTTTAGACCACCCAACCCAATTCTTAATTTATTGCAAAGAAAAAAAATGTCAGCCACATTCCAGCTTTCTGGAAATTGCTCGTTCAAACGTTCTCAAAGTCACCCCAGTAATTAGCTATCTTTTTGTACTCAGATGTGGTCGTTGAACTCTTTGAGTCAACAGCTCTTTAGTTTCTTAGTCAGAATGTAACAATTGTTGTGCAGATCAGCTTGTAGGTAATATCTTCCACTTTAAATAACCAATAGGTCACTCTGAGTTATGATTAGTTTGCTACAATGTACAATCATTGTGAAGAAAGTCCTTTAAGTGTGTTTTATTATTTTTGCTATGACTATTTTATTTTGCCCTAAAGCAAAGGCATCTGTGTCAACAACATATACGCTGATTTTAGTGGGTAATGTTTCTAATTCTAACTGTTCTTATCATGGTGAACGTAATAATAAGGAAATGGTTTGATCCATCGCGCACGATTCATATCTGCCGTTATTTTCAATTTACCCTTCCCTTTCTCTTTGCCAGCCGCTCGGAGTCCTGTTGTGTGAACCTCCCCTTCTTGGCCCCGCCCTCTTGAGGGTTCATTAAGCACCTTCCTCAACTTACCAGTATCACCGGCAGGTGTTGTCTACATGTGCGTAAGAGGCCGTCGAGCCCCATCTGAATAGGTGTGGCAAATATGCAGTAGATTTTAAGAGTTGTTCTGGGCTGTACACCGATCTATTTCACAGAAGTCAACAACTGTAGCAAGTAGCGAGCGGTTACTTCCATTCTTTTCGTCGTAGTATTTTGAGGACCTGGCATTTTAATCCAGAGTCAATTTTACTAGTTGGGATAACCAGAAGTAAAGTAATATCATCCATGAACGTAACTCATATAATATTAATAGTAATATTCTCAATCATGTTTCGCCGTCAGCAACCACCTAACCTGATATTGTTTTCAAGATTCCTTTAGGGTCATGAGTCTTTCCAAAATCTTTGATGGTGGGCCTTTAATTGGGAGACTTGACTGTTAATTTCAAGAGCGAGGTTAGAGGAGGAACGTGTGCCACAGAATAGCTGGAAGCAGCGGGTGATCACGTTAATTTATTTGCTCTCTTCACAACTGCTGTACATGCGGTCCTGTCCCTACAAGTGAAAGGCTCCAACTTGCCTAGTTAGACAGTTTTCGTGGATAAAATACGGCTTCTATTGTTGATAGGAAAGAACATTACTTGTTGCGTTTGTTAACTTTAAAAATACAGATTTTCAAGAGTCATCTTTATTTCATTGGAGTCCTTAGAGTAGCTTCACAACTGTTGGATGAATCATTGCAAAAAATATAAGATAAAATAAACTACAATATAATTTAGAGCATTATTCAGTGTAAAATAATTGCCTTGTTTTCACTTTTCTCCAAAAAAAATTCTTCGTCGCTTCACTTCAAGTTGACGTAATGCCATTGATCAACTGGAAAAAAAACATATTTCATCAATTCATCACGCAAGAATGATTTGATATGCATTGAAGGTAAGAGACGAGGATATGAACACAGTGAAATGCATAACTCTATCAATGAAGTTAAGTGAAAAATATTCTCAGATAGTGATGTTTAGTCTCATCTTTGAGTGAAATTTTGCTTATACTTAAATTTTGGCACAAATTAAATTCGAATTTCTGAAGAATATAATTAAAATTCTACGTCTCTTTCCATACATTCCCAAATTCACTTGTGTAAAAGTAAGACGTTTCGATTATTCTAATTGCCACAAAAATAGGTTCATATTCAAGCTATCTTTTCATTCTTTTATGTGAGATTTTACAGTTTCACCCGATAACAATTAAAATTGAGGTGTAAAATCCAGGATTTTCCCTATATTTGACAATAATAACTGTTGACGCCATGTTTACATGTAGCAAGAATGAAACGAGATTTAGCCCTCACGTAACTAAACCTGCACTTATTCTTAACATTGCGGTTATGCCGAAACATTAATGCGCGTCGAGTATATCAAATTGAATTTTTTAGCGAAGTTATGTGACGGCAGTGAGCGCTACGGAATTATTTCTGAATCAGACATTAACCGTCATTTCCGTAATAATTGAACGATCTTGCGTCGACTCAGTCGCACTAAACCATTAAAAAATAATAATAGCGGATTCACCGAAATTTGATACCCTAGTCACGAACTAGCATGAAAGTCTTGAATTTGTAGTACATAGATACATTCCTTCACAAATACCTACATCAGTTATTTTCGAGTTTCGATTTATTGCAGGATTTTAATCTCTTGCAAGAAGTTAAGAAATAAAGAAAAAGAATTCATTCGAAAATGTTAAAAAATAAACTGCAAAGGATAGAGCAAGTCAAGCCTAACAATGACAGCAGCTTAGCGCCCACTTTGTCCAATATACAGTAATTTGAAGCCTAAATTTATGTCGCTTCCTCACGAAGACAAAATTACTTAAGTTATTTTTGCTTTCATTAAAAATCACACGAGCCCTAGCTCTGAACTACTTCCCTTCGTCGAAAAAAAAACTTTTTGGCTCTTTATTTGGTATTGCAGTATTATTTAGCTAAAATCCTGTCTCTGAACTCCTGGTCGACGTATAGTAAAACACTGGTGCACTCTTAGCACAAGTAACTAGAAAAAGAAAATATACCACGTTAGCACAGAGTTCAATCCAAACAAGAATGGTTTTTCCTACGAGAGCTATGAAATAACGGATACTCTACACGAGGCTTTTCTATACACGTACTTTACAGTACACTGACCTTTAGGTTCTATGGCAGCAGGCTCCGCGAAGTCGGCGCTGTCCGTGATGATTTTGGAAGCAGCTTCAGCGGACAACACGGACGCCGCGTAGGGTACCGACACTGCATTGATGTCCACCTCACCTTTCTCAGCCTTACCAGAGACTAGGTCGCGCCATTGCACGTGTGTGCCTAAGATGATCTGTACCGAAAAATTTAATCAATATACATTAAATGGCTAACGTCCTTTTTCGGGACCCATTTTTAAACGACTAAAATAGGACAGCTGTTTTCGAGTACGAACGTCATTGCGTTTATTTTTAAGTTCATACAGCACAGTTCTGAGAGTTGTAGAAGATGGAAACAAACAGTATTTAAAAAACATCGCTTAATTATGGACCTTAAGGTGTTAAGATAGGTTTTTACTCGTCACATGTAAAGTACACTTCGCTGCGACTGGTTGGGAAATTGCTTTTCTACTGTTTAACGAAAATTAAAAAGAAATTCAAGGTACTTCAACATTTTCAACAATAGCAATAAGCCGGCCATATCATAGTCTGGTTCAACGGAAGCATCTGTTTAATATACCGACCTGATGAGCAAATTCTCTATCCTTCGCTTCTCCGTTGAAAGCAAACTGGTTCTCTGGTTTGCCATCTGGAACTTTGTAAAGCTTGAACCACTCGACAGTAGCCTTTAAGAAACCAGGCATGTGTTGCTCGACGTCACCGATGTCGCTCAACTGCGGAGCTAGAGGGTCGTTCACATCGATGGCGATAACTTTCCAGTCAGTTTCACCTTCATCCAGCAATCCTAAAATACCCAGTACCTGCCCAAAAAAAAACACCAATGCATGAGAATTTTTTTTAACTAACATAAAGCTTCGATCTTGTGAGCTCTAACAATTTTAGAGTAAAAAGCTTTCAAACAAAGTCTCTTACGAAAATTGTCCACCAACATGATGGATTTATGTTTAGGGAAATGGTTTAGCTACCGAATGGAAATAGAAATGAAAAGTCAACGTAAACACTTCTTTTTCGGTTAAAAATTCGAACTGGAAATCTTCGTCGTAAAACACTCGAATTCAGTTTTTGCCCAATTTTTGTAAGGCAATAACAAAACAGAAAAATGAACTCTTCTTCCTCAAATTTGCTCAGTACATCAACCAATTTATCAGAGCAATTACGTAACACCATGCTTGCAGCCTGCAAAATTGCCTTCAGAATATGTATGGCAAAATTTCACACTCAACATAATTGTTCTACTGTTTTAGGTAAACAGAGCTTTGATAAATGAATGTAAATACTTTCCACATATTCTATATATATCTAAAATTCACGTCATTCCCACGACAATTTATATAATTTATTAATCTAATTTATTGAGAGATTTAAATTATGCATCGAGTAATACAAGATTCTAACATGTTGATCAAAAAAAATTCATTATGATAAATCCACAAAATTTGAAATCTATAATTTTCGTCAGAGAAAGAAACCAATGACCAAATTAGGTATGATTATGAAAACGATAAGAAAACGCCTGGAACTGGCGCATCATTGGTACCAAGTTAAATGCATCGAAACAAATGACGAGTGTGTGTAAATTATGAAGTATATATATAATACCAAATTAAATTACAGCCGGCAAAGCATTTTCCATTCTTAATAATCGTTGTCAAATTTTTATATGGACTTCCAATAGATTCTGGGACGTTGCCCGAACCAGAAAAAAATTCCCTTAGCATCTTTTCCAAAAACCGATCAAATTTTGAACCAGCATTTTTCCTTATGAAACAGTAATAGCATGTATTGAACCAAAATATGTTGGAAATTTGCAGACCTGGTGTACAACTGACGAATAATTGGTAAATGAATGAATCCAACACACAAGCTGCACGGTAGGTGAACATTATGAGGTATGGATACAATACTTCACCGAATTACCACCGATAAACGATTAATCAGTGTCTGCGATTGTTTTCTGAGGTTTATATCGAGTTTCGAGAGATTCGGAGACATTGCCCAAAAAACTCAAAAAAAAAAAAACGTAAGTACTATACCCTTTGCATCTTTTCCAAAAATCGATCAAATTTTAATTCAACATTTTTTGTCATGAAACAGAGCAATAACAAGTATTGAACAAAAATATGATGGAAATCTGCAGAACTGGTGTACAACTGACGAATTTTGGCAAATAAATGAATCGAACATGCACGGTGGGTGAACATTATGAAGCATAGATACAATACTTGACCGAATTACCACCGGTGAAGTCATTTTTCGTTGTTTATAATCGTTCCCTAGAATGATATAGAGCTTCATGAGATCCTGAGACATTGCCTGGACAACAGAAAGAGTTTCGTAAGGGTATACCATGTGCATTTTTACTCATAGGTCTGCACAATCTCAAGTACCTCCTCATTAGACATGGCTGTTTCGTGGACTCTAAACAACTTAACATCTTCAAAACGTACTTCTGAAAACCCTGATTTTTGAGCAAGCTTTTCAATATATTTTCTTGAAGTGTACCACGTAACTAATAACTTTGTTAGTTATTTTTTATGTACGGAATCGAACCAAAGTTTTTTTTCCAAGTTACATTAAGTTGAGACTGAATTCCAAACATTATCAATTATCATTATCGACTACAATAACGCTGTAGTGTTTTGTGGCTAAAACTCAACGTACGCGAGTGGATATTTGTTAAAAAGTTCTTGACAGTAATCTTACATAATATAATACATATATATATATATTATAATCAATTTATATTATCAATCAATAGCAAAGCTTTATTATCAGGAGTTTCCTTCTAGCTATTTTCTTTGAAAAAAGGTGCAAAACAATCTGCAATCCATACTTCTTAGACCGTTTTTTCACCAAAGCCTCAGCATTGCTTCCCCAAATCATTGAGAAATAATTTTTATCCACATTTTACGGCGTTCTTGGATTGTTTTATTTACACAAAAATAGCAGTTTCAGTTTTCATCACCAGTTGCATTTCCTTCCAGCAGTTTCGTAACTCACCTGCAGCTATTTTCTCTTCATTATTTATGAAGGTTGTCGTAGTTATTCTTTGCAGTACAATGCATTCTCGTGTACATTCAACACTAGTTTTGATGAGCATCCTCCGTTTGACACTAAATTCTAATCGCTATGATGGTACTGAAGTTTAATCAGCACATGCAGTTTCCCGATAGACGGAGGACACTTTTCTGTGCGCATCGTTGCCTTGAAACTTGGAGTGGTGGCGAAATTAAATTCCATGTTTTAATTAACATATTAATTAAGATATAACCCTTAGGTTTGTAGTATGTGCTCACCAAAGGGAGGCGACATGTCTGCTTAACAATCAGTCGACATAGCATGGATTCTATCATTGCTATCATTTCATACATAGGAAACTTTATCATTCCATATCGAGGATGCTTCCTGATTTCATAGACATTCATCGCTATCATTTCGTTTAGACTTTAGAGGATGCTCTATCATTTTATATTGACATTCATCGTTATCATTTCATATAGAGGATGTTATATCATTTCATATTGACATTCATCGCTATCATTTTATACTAAGGACGGAAAGAACTAGGTCACAATATTGTTTAATTTTTGTTTCTTTCTCCAGAAATTGCCGTATAGCCAACTCCGGTGTTTTCACAAAACACCGTATAGCTAACCACGCCATTTTTCAACTAATTTCTTACTCCCATTTTTTTCTATAAGCTTTACACATTTCTGTTGTTTACAGTTACAATGATTTCATGCGATAATTTCTTTCGTTTGTTATCCTTCATAGAGGTTTATTTTATTTTAGTTAACGAAAGACATCGAATAATTCTGCAATAAACACGTGAAATGTAAAGCCTGTGAAGTTAGTTTGTATGGTAATAACACCTGACAACCTCAGCCACGTGATGTGCAACGTTCCAGGTACAACCTCAAAACCCCAACACAGGACACAGGATTGCAATGAAGAAGGTATTAATGTGAGTTACTACCAAAGTCTCTAGTGATCAGACACCTCTCACACACAGGTACCTGAATGGTAGCAAATTAAGGTGGAAGGAGGAAGAGTCACACTAACAATATTTGCATGCAAATATCCAGCACGCCCGTTTCACTAAAAAAACAGCACCCGTATTCCTGACATAGAATCCTCTTTATACCTATATCCTACAAACAATTTACAAAACAACGTAGTAGTTACTTCACCATGACCTTCGAAAGAAAAAAGAAGTTGAGAATTAATTCATTTGAACTATACGTGAAATAATTTGTCAAGATTAGTGACAGAATAAAATTCTGGGCCTGCTCAGGTTGATTTTCTTACCTTCACTTGCAGCACCTCGCCACGCTTAGCAACCCTGTAGCCGATCTCACAGACGTCGATGGGATCGTTGTCACCTTTTTCCCCAGTTGACTCGTCCACGTGATTTGGGTTCTCCCAAGTCTGTAAGCAGGCATGAACGTTAAGAAGTGTCTACAGAGGAATTGGCCCGCTATTTCTACTTCACTTTACCTACCCTTCATTCTATTGCTCACATTTGTCACTACACTCAAACTAAAACTAATAAAATATTTTATACCAGGGATTTTTTTAACCTCTAAATAAAACATGATGCATTTCGAGATCACGTGCTCCAGTATCAGCAGATGAAGGCTATCATCTAACACTTATCTAAAGTGAGTTTAGTAAATGATACAAATGCACTTAAACACTAGTTTCAGTTTCCTTGCACGCTACACGTCAAAAATACGAGCAGGATTCTTGGTTTCATTGCACGAAACTTTCAATACAAGTCAAAGAACATAATATTACCGCTCTATAAAGCGCTAGTCCGGCCTCATTTAGAAT
>VCRD01000476.1:121355-145034 GCA_006783055.1 Trinorchestia longiramus
TATATATATATATATATATATATATATATATATATATATGTATCTCGTATAGTTCTGTATATATATATATATATACAGAACTTCCATTCTGTACCGTATTTACCGATGATATCGCCGTATAAGAGAAAAAATCTAATAATGGAAAAACTGATGTATATTATAGTGATCCGGCGCCTTTGGTGTCCACAATACAATGCTTGTAATGCATACATTCCCGTTCCGATTTCAGTTCAATAATTTTTTTCAGTAAAAGATGGGAAGTAATGAGACGGACACACACAGATACAAAGAGAGAGACAGAGGGAGATACATTGTCAATTATATATATATATATATATAGACTAGTGTATCCAGCTGTCAAAAAGGACGGCAAAGATATCGTGATAATACTTCAGTGGTGCTTGCCAATGAACAACAATTCCAACAATTTCAATTTTTCTCCTTTCGTGCAAGTTTTCTTGCGACGTGTTAGCTGTCTTTTTCACAAACCTCTCTCTTTCAATTCTTCTTCTTTCGTTCAAGTCTTCTTGCGACATGATGGCTGTTCCACAATTTTTTCCCTTTCTAATTTTCTCCTTTCTTCTATTTCTTCCTGTGACCTAGCAGCGCTTACTTTAGCTTTTCTTGCACTATCCATCTTTCTTTTCTCTTCACTGCTTTCTTTCAACGAAGTTTGCCTCTTTAGACGCTTTTTTCACGATCACGGTCCATCCTTGCTTCGCGTTCTTGGTAAGTTTTTTGAGAGATAGCTCTCCTCTTGAGCTTAGCATCCATGGCTCGAACATTGGCCGTATCACTGCTACTTTGCTGAGATCTTTGCCTTCTTTTCCTCTCGCGTGCTAGTCTGCGTTTCCTTCCTTCTGGTGTGTCTTCCATTGTTCTCATGAATTTTTCAGATTCAATTTGTATCCAAAAATGTACTTGTAGATGATACGGTACATCCTCGTTGTACGATATTAAGGCCGTTCAGGAGCATCGTACCGTTGAGTTAAACTATATTCTGTTTATTATTTTGGACTGCCGCAGGTAGTTGATGACTTCTTGAAGAGAGCTTTCTTCTAGCAAATTGCTAAGGCAGAAGGGCAAGCAGGGCTTTTGGCACTTCCTGGCAAAAAATATCTGAAATAGATTATGAATGACAGGATCGAAAACTCATTCAAAAATACAGCAATTCATGTACCACGCTCAAAAGAGGGATATCATCAAATCAAATAGTACCGAACTCCTTTTCAAAGCGAAGCGGTTTTTTTAGACTCACGGTGTGTCCGTTGGATGAGGCAGTCAATGTAAAGGTGCTGGTCCAATAGCATAGTTTGAAGTAGGAACATGCAGTCATTAAGTAGAAGAAGACTGTATCTATGCTACCTTTTAAACGAATGTTTCCCCCATCTTGCAAAAAAACAAAAAAATGTTATGACCCAGCACTGGGTTCCGTATTGTGACTACCTGCAGTCACCCAACCAGGAGCCTCTACTTCGAATATTTGGCTTTTACTCCGCTCGAAGTTTCAACTGCTACGAAGAAATTCAGCTGCAAAAAATATGTGAAATAGCTTATGTACGACAGGATCAAAATCTGTAATGTAGTATTTCGACTTTCGAGTATATATTCCAGAAACTATATTTGCCTTCGTAATTTTGGAACGAAATTTTATGATATCTCATCTTGTTATTCAGTAGACGAATTTTCTCCTATCTAAATCCTTAAGAGCGTGACAGGGAGACGGACCAAGCAACAAACTGTATATTATTATATAGTGGGATATCAGATACACAAACTCGGTTTAACTACAGAACTAAGTATGGATGAGAACCACTATCCTGTCTGTCAATTCATGCGTGACACAAGACATTCATGAAGACAGGTACAGTGTTGGATAAAGGAAGGAGTGGGCGACTGAGAACATTAATTAAGGAAAGTATCGACAATGTAAGACAAGCTTTTGTTCATTCTCCTACAATGTCCATCTGTACTGTTAAGAGACAGAGCTACCACGTTCAACAGAGCATAAGGTACGGGGTATTGCTGACCTAAAGCGAAGAATTACTTATTTCATTGCCTCCGTTGATGAGTCTGTGTTACTGTGAATTCGACAAAAAATCGAGAACCGTCTTGTACTTCATGTAACTAATGGTGTCCATATAGAGGTGTATCAAATGCAGTAAAAAACTACATTTTAGCTTTCTTTTTATATTAATATTCATACGGGTGTTTTTCATTTTTTTGTAACAATTTTCCGCTGTTTGGACAGAACAGAGATGATTTGAACAGAATTTCACCAGTTATACTACTTTATCTGGATGACCTTGTAAACCACATTCGAAAACAATTAAAAACATGAAATTCAAAAATCAATATTTAAGCCGAAGTAGTGTAAATTGAGCATTTCTTTCACGTTCAAGGCGCGTATGGTATTCTGCGTTCAGATACCAATAGATCGATGGCCAACTCCCTCCCATTGTGTATCTCACTCCTCCTTACATGTTCCCACACTCTTCCCCTTCAAGGTGGTGTAGACCGCCAGTCTTTCCCTTCAAGGGGGTGTAGACCGCCAGTCTTCCCCTTCAAGAGGTGTAGACCGCCAGTCTTCCCCTTCAAAAGGTGTAGACCGCCAGTCTTCCCCTTCAAGAGGTGTAGACGCCAGTCTTCCCCTTCAAACAAACAAAACAAACAATCTTTATTTCCAATGAAGTACACAGTACATAGACATTTAGTACATTGGTTTTTTAAATTCTTAAGGTTAACATTCTTAGAGTTAGGATGATGGTGAGCTCCATGCGACGATCCTGGGATGTGTCCATGGGCGGGGAGTTGAGGGCTTACCGATAAGTGCGAGCTCACGGCGTGAAACGAGAAACAGCTCGTATTCATGGCCGGGTTTCGAACCCGCAGAAGTCTTTCTGCACAAGCAGAGACCCGATACAGAACACAGGCCGCAGACCACTCGACTACGGTGGCTGCTCCCTACATGCTACATTCCTACATTCCTACATTCAAGGGGGTGTAGACCGCCAGTCTTCCCCTTCAAAATGTGTAGACCGCCAGTTTTCCCCTTCAAGAAGTGTAGACCGCCAGTCTTCCCCTTCAAAAGGTGTAGACCGCCAGTCTTCCCCTTCAAGAGGTGTAGACCGCCAGTCTTCCCCTTCAAGGGGTGTACACCGCCAGTCTTCCCCTTCAAAAGGTGTAGACCGCCAGTCTTCCCCTTCAAGGGGTGTAGACCACCAGTCTTCCCCTTCAAGGGGTGTACACCGCCAGTCTTCTCGTCCCCACGATAAGTAAAAAGGATGTGCAGAAGCAAGTCTGAAATGCATTTCACCGTAAGAAACGTCAAAAATAAAAAATGGGTAGGTCAAAAAAAGAATACACCATTATTTTTGATGTATTAAATTTGTAATGTGCATGGGAAAATGCAAGATAAATTATTCCTGCCCACGGCAGAAGATTTAATGAGCTCTCGAATTTAGAGCAGGATTCCAGAGCTCAAAATTAAGTCAAGGTTCGTTCTTAAAAACTAAATTAATCCTCTGACAAGATCTCGAGGGCACGAATTTCTTTTACGAAGACCTTTTACATGTAAGCCTGGAGAGGGAAATTGCTAAACGCTCTTCTGTGATTAAATCTTTATTTAGAATTTGTTAGTGGACTTTGAAAACTCGGCAGCAGTAAACTGAGTCCGTGTGACACAATCAGAACTTTGTGTTGCAATGCCAGCAGTACTGTTGCCATGTCCAGTACTGTTGCCATGTCCAGTACTGTTGCCATGTCCAGTACTGTTGCCATGTCCAGTACTGTTGCCATGTCCAGTACTGTTGCCATGTCCAGTACTGTTGCCATGTCCAGTACTGTTGCCATGTCCAGTACTGTTGCCATGTCCAGTACTGCTGCCATGTCCAGTACTGTTGCCATGTCCAGTACTGCTGCCATGTCCAGTACAGCTGCCATGTCCAGTACTGCTGCCATGTCCAGTACTGCTGCCATGATCAGTACTGTTGCCATGTCCAGTACTGCTGCCATGTCCAGTACTGTTGCCATGTCCAGTACTGTTGCCATGTCCAGTACTGTTGCCATGTCCAGTACTGTTGCCATGTCCAGTACTGCTGCCATGTCTAGTTCAGTTATCGAACTGACTTCATTTTTCAAGTACAAAATGTTCATTCCAAACTCATAAAATAAATCCTTATTTTCACTCGTTTGTCACCAAAGCGCTTGAATTTCTTTTTAAATATTTAATGCCTGCAATGATTTTTTTTCCTTTTAAAACAATCAAGCAACTTTTTCCTCAGTTAGTGAACCGTATTCACGTCGAAGCTAAAGTATGACACATCCTGTTAACAGTATCAAAATTTAATAATGGATGAGTGTGCAATCCTGAAACTGAGACCAAAAGACGAGTCCCATTTTTTAGGCAAACTGGCTCACTTTTAATTGGATAATGTGTACACAGAACACAAGGCCCAATTGGATCAGGACACAGTGAGAGCCAGAGTGATGAGTGCCGTCTGTTACAACTGAGGACTTCTTCACTACAACGTAAACTAGATACGAAATTCATTCAGTTTTAGGGGCTTCAATAATTCAGAACAAAGCTGAGCAACGCGCCGGTCTGTCCAACGAGTGTTACTAGACTTTAAATTAAACTAAACCATTAATAAAATGTATCACGCTTTCTATCTACACACATATATAATTCCATTATATAATAATACACAGTTGGTTGCTTGCTTGCTTGGTCCGTCTCTCTGTCACGGATTCAGATAGGAGGAAATTCGTTATGTATTGTAAGCTTTGAATTGTGGATACCAAAGGCACATCCTTCAATGTAGAAGTTTCTTTGCAAATCCCGCGTCTACTGGCAAATCCAACGAAAAAATCATTGAGAAACACGTGAATTTTCACGTGAGTCTACTAGTCTACATAATTATATAATCGACAATGTATCTCCAACTCTCTCGCTCGCTCTCTGTATCTGTGTGTGTCCGTCCCATTACTTCCAATCTATTACTGAAGAAAAATTATTGAACTGGAACCACCACTGGTATGCATGTATTATAAGCATTGTATTGTGGATACCAAAGGCGCCGGATCACTATACCATATGTCCCACAAAAACCCGAACCGAGTATTTATTTTCCCGTATCGGTAATACCATCATTCGACTTATTGTATGCTCTTTTCTATAGATTAATTTTGAGGGATAATTTTGCTATAAATTAAATGCTTATGGTATTCTTATGATGGTATTACTGATAAGGGACATACTGGTTCGGGTTTTTGTGGGACATACAGTAAAATACTCAATTTTTCCGTTATTAGCTTTCTTCTCTAACACGGCCATGTTATCGGTAAATACGGCACAGAATAGAAGTTTTGTATATATTCATGAAAAATATTCATATTATGATAGTACCACAGGTAAAAATAAAATATGTATATTGTTTCATAGATCCTTAATTTGATCACTTTTAAATCAAGTAATTTCAACTGGTATTATCAAGGCCATTGTCACGATACGACTTTTCTTTATACATTTACAGCATGAATTATGAAATATTTGCGAGCATTAATTGAATCTTTCATGGTGAAATAATACACAAGCATTTTACGTTAATCGGAATGCAATAAATTACTCATAACGAGAGAGCCGTCGCAATTACAGGCGCCCAAGCCTCCTGACATGCATGATACATTATTCATCAATGAAGCCAACGTAAGAAGGGAATAAACATGATCAATGAGCTAAACAATGTTTACTAAGAACAAACACACGTAAATGGCACGTAAATATATCATAAAGTCAATGTAATCAATGCAAGCTTATCTCAGATTACCTAATATCACTCACACTAACTACCTATATCACATAACACCGAGTGGTAAGGGAAATGGCACATTGTTCAACCTAATAACACACACTAATAATACGTGAACATGTCATGAATCACTGAAAATCCATGCAATGCTATCACTTAATTTTACTCTTAATATTCACCCAAATGCACTCTCATGAAATATTGCAATCAATGCGATCCTATTAACTAATTTCACTGACAATAATCACTCAATTTCACTCTCGACTGTATGATGTGGGGAATGGCGCTGCACTTCGCTCACAGCAGCCATACTTAAGCGTCCACTCTATTGTGCCCTAGCTCCGTGTCGCAGGTTCGCCCTGTTGTTTACACTGTGTGTGTACTGCACGCTGTTTCCAAATTATTCATGCTGCTTTCCAACCTCCACTGGTTTTAAAGAGGCACCAAGGGGTCGAAATATGTTGGTTAATATTTCCACGTAGTTTCTGCTGTTGATTTTCGAAGTAATTAACGTAGACATTAAATCCAAACTAACGGTAAACTTCCGAGTTTCTCCGAGTTATTTATAGGCAAGAACTTCTCCCAAGTTGAAACGAACTTTTTCAAAGTTTCATGGGCACAAACTTCTTCTAGACTCCAGTTGCTGCAAGAACCTCCCTCCCTAAAAATGAGAGGAAAATCCTCCATAAGTACATGCCTTGACAGAGGTGCCCTAATATGCTCATGGTGTTTGTTGGCATATTGTTTTTGTTCCCTATCCCAGAAATATTGTCACCTCCACGTCGAGAAGATTTGCTGTCTTTTCCTTCCTTGTAGAAGGTCGTCTGCCACTATTGCTCGTCGGTGCCCTCTGCTGCTGCTTTGCAGTACTGTGTTTACTTTCTATTTCTGAACTTTTGAACCTCTGGTTTTTCGACAGCCGCTTTATACTCCGTTGGTTTCACACCTCCTGGCTTTAGCTCCTCCTTTCGTACTTGGTTTTTGCTTTAAAGGTTTGCTGTGTTTATATGAGTTGGGCACTACTAACCAGATGCTTCCCATGGTCTCCAGGCGATCGTAGAACATATATCAGGTGCTTGAGATTTTTCTGGCCTGGTACTCGGATTGCTTACGATTGATAATAGCGTGGTGCGTGTTCGTGTTCATGGCCATGCGACAGTTGAGTTTTGATGGCCATTCTGCATGAGTTCTACTCGTACACATCCACCATCACATATCATCACACATCAAAATACATCATTGCACATCATCATCACCACACCATGTTATCGGTAGATAATGTACAGAGTGGAAGTTCCGTATATATTAATGAAAAGTATTCATTTAAACATAATAATTCGTCGTAAGTTTTTAATACATTCATCTTTAGAATAATTTTGAATTAGTCAAATATAAATCGTGGAATTTTTACGGAAACTGTCTAGTCTCTCAAAAATAACAGCACATCACAGCTGGATCTATCATTTTTGTTCACCTTTTAATATCTTCCCGTGTTATATGATGAAAAATACATAAAAATATTATTTTGAATGTATTTTTTCGAATTGTTGCCAGTACATTTATAATATATGACACGATTTTCGATACATGTTTCAGCATAGACAAGTTGTGTACGCGTTACTGAAGTAGTTAGAGTTAAAACTGCCAAGTAGGAGCTTTTGTCTCAAGAACCACCGGCCGCGTCTTCACTCCTCACTGTACAGGTCCAATATCCCATCGTCCGGGACACTGCATCGCAAATCCTGGGGAAATTATTGGAGTGTGGTCAAATTTTAATGCAGGGGAGTATTTTTTTAAAACACCAGTTAAGTGAAATGAGATGATAGGTACTGCAGAATGTATAAAGTATGGTGGATAAGTTTTATAAAGCATGACAGGTAAGCATTATAAATCATTATGGATAAGTACTATAAAACATGGTAGATTAGTACTATAAAGCTTGGTGGATAAGTACTGTGAAGCATGGTGGTTAAGTACTAGAGAGCATGGTGGATAAGTACTATACAGCATGGTGGGTGAGTACTATAGAGCATAGTGGATAAATACTATACAGCATGATGGATAAATACTATAGACCATGGAGGATAAGTACTATGAAGCATGGAAGATAAGTATTGTAAAGCATGGTGGATAAGTACTATAAAGCATAGTGGACAAGTACTATAAAGCATTGTCATTATACATACATGTGTGTCATGTGTATGTGCCTCATGTGAATGCGTTACATGGCGACACATGAGTAGTGGCGCGTCAGGGAAAGAATGTAAACGATTGATAAACCGGGGAGCTAGAAGGGACCGCAAAACGCTGAGTAGGAGATAAGACAGCAAAACATACACTTCAACGATCGCTCCAAGTACGCTACGCTGTAGAGGAAAACCGTGAGAAGCTCCACAGCAAAAAGTGAAAGAAAAGAAAAAGAAGAAGCTAAGGGCGGAGTAAGCTCGGATAAAAGGTCAGGGACACCAAGAGTGGGAAGGGAGGATTTTGGGGTAAGACTTTACGAGGGAAACTACGTAACCTGCTTGTAGCCATGTAGAGTAAATTTGACGCATGGGAGATAGGTAGGTCAAGGGACAAATTCAATTAAAGCAAATTTAATCAAAACCATCATGTTGACGGGTAGAAATAGATCTTGCACGTACACTAAGACGTGTGCGTTGAGTGAATTCTTAATTGTGCATTGTTGAAGCACTTAGGTGGCTCATAGAGTAGGGAATACATACATGCCACACCGTGAATCGAAGCAGCCAATCACTTGTGGAAGATGCGACCAAGTTTATTGGCACCGTAATGGGAAGAAAATAACGGGTATTGTTTAAGGCGTTATTTGCGAGTGTTGAATTGTCACGTCCTCGCCACTAAGGACGAATCTCCAGTGCAATGGCAAGTGCTAAGGTTGATGTCATTTCAAGGTAAATGAGGTTAGCGATCGAGAAACCCTTCGTATTTTCGATGTGAACGCTTTCATTGAATTTTGAGTGTTCAGTGTCGTACCTAACCTCTCAGCTGTTAGGAATACAATTAATTTGTTTGATAGGGTGTAATATTAGTGGTTCATCTGCCAGAACACTATAGATTACTTTCATTACTCATTTTCGTGATCATTAGAGTAAAACATGTTAATCTTTCTGTGTGTATTTACTATCCTTTCTCACGGCTGCCATTAAAAAAGAAATAAGGAAATTTTTAGTTATTTAATGTGGAGGTTTAAGGCCCTCGGAAGGCAATCATTTCTTCTTTTCTTTTCATTTGTTTGAATATGTCATTTACAAGTATTAATTACAAATAATGCAAAGGAAGCAGTGTGCAAAAAAACAGGCATTTGAAACCAAGATTTACGTAGTTTTGAGAGAGGGAAAATGACTCATCATAAATCAATTAAATTAACAAATAATAAAAAAGCAAATATTTCTACATCGCCACGGCATGGTAAATAAGTACTATAGAGCATGGTGAATAAATATTGTAAAGCATGGTGAATAAGTACTATATATTATTGTAATACTGTAACATTAATAGCTTTAATGACTATAAGTAAATCAGCTCCTGGAAAATCCAGGGTACCCAAGCGTTACGGGACCTGAAAGAAATCAGTATAACTCGAAAAGTTTTAATCGTACAAAAAACAAATTCACCATTTGAAAAAGGAGAAAAAATAAATTTACTTAAAAATTAAGGTTTGAATGTTATTCTTTTTAGATGACCTCCATATACCTTGGAGCATTCTTGTGTTCTAGCTATCATATTATGCGTTACCTTTGATAATGTTTCAGGTGCAATGTAATTGATTTCTTCAGTGATGATGCGTTTCAGATCAGGCAGTGTTAGGGGATGATTTTTTGTGGCTGTTTCTTGTGCTAATCGTCTGACTGATGTCCGACGATTGTCATTCTTTAGTTCTTGCACATTAACTACTTTCTCTGGTATTCTTTACATAATTGATTTTCCAGGCTTCAACTTCTCAATCAAACCGGTGCTTCTACAATTTTTAACGTATCTGTAGATCACTCTCGTTGATGGTGAAAAATTATTATTGAAATGATTTCTGAAAGTTCTTTGAATTTCAAGTATCTGTCCATTGAAACGTATATTTTTACTTGTTATAAGCGTAAGATGTTATTTTGACCACATGTTCATTATGAGAAAGGGGTTCTTACTTAGCTCATTACATTAGTATTGGGTACTCATGTATCATGAATACCATGTCATCATAAAATTCATTTTTTTCTTCTTTCAAATGGTGCATTTTCATTTTTCCTACGACAAACACTTTTTATGTTATATAATTTTTTGTCAGGTCCCGTAACTCCAATAATTTCATTTGATGAGTTCATCATTAAGTCATATATATTGAACGAGAACATAATACAATCCCCTGAATGTTTATATTGAACTAAGGTTAGCAGAGGTGAATTGATTATTAAGTTCATAGATTAATTAGGCACGTTCATCAATTTTATAACTATCAAATTCATCTTACAGCGCTCAAAGATATTATTTCAATATAATTGAAGGGTGGACAGCACTAGTGGACTACTTGCATTTTTCCCATGGTAAATATAATATATTTTCCACGGGAAAAAATGCAAGTAGTCCACTCCCGTGCTGTCGCTAACACAGCGCTGACAGAGGCGATTACGATCCAGTAGTTTACTATATGAAGGGTGGACAGCACTAGTGGACAACTTGCATTTTCTCCTTTGGGAAAAAATGCAAGTAGTCCACTAGTGCTTTCCACCCTTCAATTGTGGAAGCTAGTATAATTTTCTGAAGACCTATGATTTTTCCTTTCTCCCACTGCAAACTGAGTTTACACCTGGAGGCAGTACAAGTTTGCTGTACATAGCAGGTGTTGCACTTGACTATGACAACTATCATACATACTATATTATAAGTATCTTATTGAGTCATGATTCCAAGACTCTTGCATCATACACATAAATATGTCTCAATTTTACTGGCCACTGCAGATGAAATTATTCATATTTCACTGTCCGGATACATGAAAATCCCCCAATTTGAGAGCCCTGTTATGACGCAGAATTCGTAGCGCGACTAGCACTGTTTTGTTCGTGATTGGCAGGACCCCGTTGTTCTGAGACGCTTTGATGCATGTAATTGGCCCAATCTTTGGCCCAATGACAATGCTCACCAGCACGCGAACACCTTCACAGGGCGGGGGAAGTGTTTATTAATACAAACTCTCAGCTACACGACTATGACATCTCTGACATCCAACATCTCCGATTGACCATGTAGTTCTAGTCCTAAGAGCGACTGTCGTCCTGCAGTTTAGAGAATGTATTTCTGTTATCATTCTTTATGAGATGTGTTCCCCGTAGTGAAAGATTTCTCTGCTCATGGAAGATAAACACATTTTGTTTCCCGTCATAATAATACCGCAGTGACGGGTAGTTCTGTATTTTGCATTTCAACAACATTAAATTCCATATATAGTTATTATTGAATGGCATAAGCATTGTCATCAGCATTCACGCGCCTGTATCATTACGTTTACTTTGCAAACATGATGCTCCAACACTCTCCTCAAAACTATGTAGCTCTTTTCTCATAAACAGCAGAAAATTAAGGTCCTTTTCATAAGAATTTAAGGACAAAATTCTAGAGTGCGTGCACGTTATAAGTGAGTTAAAATATCCTCATGTGTTAATGCCCAGTTGACAGAACGGACTCACAGGACCTGGACACCGTCATGCAGAAAGACAGGCGTCACGAACGAGAGCCAGGCTGTGGCTCTGCTGAGTAAAATTATTCGATGCTGAGACTGATCAATGAACAAAATTAGAGTCAAATAGACTGATGGAGCACTGGACACGTGAGAGAGGAGAATTACGACTAAATCGATACATTTTTTAGTGATAAAGACATGTTTGCAAATTTCTAATGCTATATTACAGCATCTCACGGAACAATATTGCACCTGTTAAAAGAAATAAATAAAAACCAATCAAATTAGAACGAAAGCGAAGGTTATTCCAATGGCTGATAGGTACTTGTCATCAGCTTGCCTTGGTCAAATGAAATTCCATTTTTTCAGTGAGGAAAAGTATTTTTTCTGCTAAATCTACAAGCCGAAAAGAAACGAAGCTTGCAGTTGGACTGTTTTTTAACCCTTATGTCACAAAAATAAATTGGTAAGTACATCTTCGATGAAATTATCGAACTTTATTCCTCATATTTTTCAGTTTTGAACGCAAACGACAATACTGCAAAAGCTGGGTTTGAAAATTTGGAGAAAATGTGAGAAAGAATCTGAATATAAAGTCAGTAATTTAGCAGCAGTATTCAAACACAAACTTTACGAGAAAAGTCACTAAAAAATAGTGTGACCTACGATTTGTCCTTGAAAATAAATACTTCACTAACGCCAGCCCAATAAATTTACCGTGGTACGAGTCTGTAAGCAAGTAATTTCCAGTGGGTGCACTTGATTGCATTCCGTGTGCTGAACTGCTTCATCGTATAGAACTGGGGTGCGCAAAATGACAAGCCTATCCAACTGTCGGTAACGTCAAAAAGTTTGAAGTAACCTGGTACGATGACCGCAGTTTTTTCATCTCATGAGAAAGTTGACAAAGAGACAAACTCTCCTGGAACCCATCAACTGGAATACAGACACAGAGATGTATGATAGGATGCCCTGGGTCTCCATCTTATTTAGTGCTGATTTTCCCAGAGTAGAGATCGTTTCTGGCTCTTGAATGCTTCAGAGTGCTGGTCATAGAGAGCAAGAGATGAACAAAACAACCATTAAGATTTTCAATTAGAGTACCTCGCATTCTCCTTAGAAAAATTGAATGTACTGGTGATAGGTTGACAAAATTATTGAAATCCATTTTCCTTTATGTATTCATTTCTAATCGACAAAAAAAGTTACATTTCATTTAAAACTTCTGCGACCCCGTGAAGCTCAATATGCGTCAGATTCAATCCCATTTCAAACCATAATTGAATATTCAGCAACCAGATTATCGGCGTTTAAAAATGAGTGCGTCTTATAGTGTCGCATTCATGAAATGTCAGCGGGCATTTCTGGTGACAGCCTTTAGTTTGATTAAGCCATTCTGAGCGCCATTTGCACCTCTGTTGAAGAGCTTCATTTGCTCAGCATTGAATGCGCTTCAAAATAGGAAACGTGACTGCAGACTTTCATTGAAGATAAGCAGACACTGTATTCATAGACCTGGATTTTGTCGACCCCTTTGAACGCTGTTTTTTTTAATCTTCAAACACGACGTGCATTATGAAGTGGCCCTCAAAAATATTACTACAAATTACAGATGCTGATTGGAGGATAAATACTAAATGAAGAATAGTGAAGTATGGAAAGAGAGGCAGGTGCAACATGAAAAAATAACATTAATAAATACCCAAAAGATTGACTGCGAACAATTTAGAGCAGAAGGGAAATCCCTCTCCTGTCCGATGAAATGCTAAAAAATAGGTAAATAAAATTGTACCAGAATTGCGCGACAAATACGTCTACAATTCTGGAGCAGGAATTGTTCCATTGGGCAGAAAGTAACAGTAATTTGTTAAGTTTTGTAGTTTCAGTAATATTCTCTACGTGGTTTCACAATTATTCTGCTGAGTAAAAACGACTTCAGAAACAATACTAGACTTGTGTGTTTTGCTAGCCCAATTGAGGAACTTTATTACGATGGATATAATTATAGCTTGCAACGCAAAAAAAATAGCTTGTAAAAAATATCGTAGAAAAATTCTGTAAAGAATGTTGGAATTATTTTAACCTGGATATTTTAAATTCCTATAGAAAAAATGAGTTATATTAGAAACAATAATTTTACAGGAACCTTAAAATCTGAAGTTAACATTTTAACAAGAGTTTATGAAGTAGAACGCTCGTGCCCCGAACAACATACATTTTACAAACTCGCGAAACAATTTACATCCAATGACTAAAAATCTTCCTTCTAAGACCTGATAGCTCGTAAAATCAACTCAAGTTTGACTCATGTCATCGATATCGAACCCAATATATCCGCAGAGTTTTCCATAGCTAGCCCTAAACTAATTCTTCGTAAATCTCTCAACTGACGTAACACTGCAAAGAAACTAAGCTCAAAATAAGATATTTCTAACTTTGTCATGGTAATGTGACGCAGTGTCACAGTGCAGCGATAGACCGCTTCATTTAACCAAAAAACTCGACAATATTTATTGTGTTAAAATCAAACGGAGCCATGAAACTCTATACAAGAACTGAATGCTGCTGCATCCTGTTTAAATCCTTGATTAAATTTATAAATGTGTATAAAAATGCACTAAATTACGTATGAATGAAAATTTAAATATAGTACGAGGTATCAGAATAAGATGGGGAAAACACGCGACTCTAACTCAAACTTGCAACAACGAGGAACATGGAATTATCGTGAGGGTGATCGTCCAACTAACCGTAGATCAAGGAACCATTCAAATACTGTTTCATATTTGAAGACTATTTTGAGAGGACTACTTTGTTCCATTCATCTCTTGGTTATATTCATCCCTGGTTTTAATTCATCCCTAGGTTGTATTCATCCCTGGATTAAATTCATCCCTAAGTTATATTTATCCCTGATTTGTATTCATCCTCGGGTTGTATTTATTCTTGTGTCTTGAATTCCTCATTCTTAAATAAAGTGTTTTTTGTATTGTGATTTTTGAATTTATTATGTGGCCATTGGTCACATAAGACCTAATATATAATAAACCGTCATGACCTCTGGTGACACTGTGATGGGCTAAACGAGCTTATTTGTAACCTATTTACAATAGGGATGTTATTTATAGTACGGTATTGATGGCAATATCATAAGTAGGAGATATATCAGTTTTCCTACCAATAATATTTGTTAATATTAATGGTATTAATTTATTTATCATGACATTTCTTTATTATTCAAAATCAGGACTGATTTATGGAAGGCTAATAGCTGCATTTATTGCTCCTATAATGACCAATTAGAAGAACGGTCGGCTGAAGGTCAAGAGAGAGGAAACCCCCTACAACGCCAGCAGAACGGACACAAAGATTGACTGGGTAGCGAAGGTAATAAGTTTGTGTCACTAGAGAAACTTCTTATGTGGCTCATGCAAGTCTGGCGCTTGGCAGGCGAGAAGCTGTCGTGAGAACCTGATGTATGGCAACATTTTTTGCTTGATTTCTAAACAAGGACGAACACAAGAGATAATTACTGCATGGGATTGAGCAGCAGTTGTATGAGATGCTCGATGACAAAGAAATGGAGCATTCAAGTATTGAAATACGGAAGCTTCATTAACGCAGCGATTACAGACACTTCAGAGTTTAATTTTTAAATTAGCCTGTAGCGAAATAACTATGGCTAATTTTTTTATATAGTTATTAGTTGACAATGGTGTATATGTACATATACCTGAAGCCTTTTAAATATTACAAGATTCACCTCTTTGGTCCAACACATACTGTTTAAACATACGGTATCTGCTGCTATGTTGGTGTGCTCTGTTGTGTGCACTATAAATACATGTACGAGTATGTTTACGCATACATACCAAAATAGAAGAATGGTGAGCGTGTAGTTTGCTAGGAAACGCATAATAACTTTTTGCTAGTTACTTATAATTCAGCTGAATAACAGTCAATAATCATTGAGTACATCACAAATCTCCTATACATCTCTGCGGAGTTGAGCGCAAAGTCCGTCCTTTTCAGCGTAAGCATTTGCTCAGAATGAGACCAGAACTAGTGGCATGATGACTGTCGGCCTGACTAGTTGAGTGTAACTAGGACTAGTGGCATGATGACTGTCAGCCTGACTAGTGGAGTGTAACCAGGACTAGTGGCATGATGACTGTCGGCCTGACTAGTTGAGTGTAACTAGGACTAGTGGCATGATGACTGTCAGCCTGACTAGTTGAGTGTAACTAGGACTAGTGGCATGATGACCGCCCTGACTTGTTCTAAAGTTTCAATTTGCTTCAAACTTTAGTATCGGTTGATGACATCTGGCACGAGAGTGTACCGGCTTTAATGATGACAGGGTCGCCCTGCTTAAGCGATTAAGACTTTTTAACACGTTGACTCCGAAGTGGTACGTATGTGTACCACTGAGGTTAGGTTCTGTAATTTTTTCAGATCCTTCTAGTGACTATGGGTACAAAGTGAAGTTTTACACCAATCAGGCAATCGGAGCCAACGTGTTAAAGCTTTTGTAAGTATACAGTTGAGGTGTCAGACGCCTGCGTCAGCATGCACGGGCCTTCGTGTGGAATCTGAACTCTCTAGTCTCGAGGCCATGCGACCAGTTCATGGGGTGCGACTCGACCATCCGTAATGTTTGGACCAATTTTAAACTATGCTCTACAATCTATTGCAGTTTTAGAAAAAATATTCGTATATTCAAGTAAATTTTGGTAGATAATATGGGATCACTGGAAATGATCGCTAATGTGATAAAAAATTCTGACAGATTTGCTGAAGCAAATGTGTGTTTTCATTCCATAAACGAATTATAATATTTCTGCGAATTTCTTTCGATCTAAAAAATAAAATATCATGAGATAGGATGCCTCAAAACAAAAGCAACTACTTCAAGTTGTAAACTTCCATTGTGCAAATTAGTACTACAAATTCATCGTAAATTTTAACAGTACGAAGAGCATGTCACATGTCAAGTCCATCGTACATTTTGACGTTTCGAAAGATACGTCATATGTCAAGTCCATCGTACGTTTTGAGAGTACGAGTGCGGGGTGAGGTTATATCTCAAGAGAAGCTAGGAAATTTTAACTCTTGCGTTCTTTGCAGCACAAAATGTCAATGTAATTAGACCTTAGAGTTAAGCTGGTTATGATACTTCATTTAATATTAAGTCGTCCTGCAAAACTGGAGACTGAAGTTTCGCTTTAAACTACAGCAGGTGAGGTTGTAGAATACACGTCACTGAGAGGACACCTTATGATGCGATATTGCTGGAAATTAAAGCTATAAGAATCTAGCGAGTCCACACACTATAAGAATGAAACGAAGGAATTCTAATCCAAATACCAACGACTACTGAATTTATAAGAGTTGGGTTCATTCGAGATAAGGATTACAGGTTTCACTAATAAGAATAGGTAAAACTATGGATTTTGCAAATGAATAAATATAAACTTCTGCTGTATTATATAATTAAAATTCAACGTGGTCTTTTATGCAGTTAATCGAATAAAAATCAGCAAATTTTATCATTGTTTAGATTTATGTATTTATTTACATTTATTTACCTATTTTGAAAATAAATTTATTTGACTAGTTTTTCTAATTCATATTCGTTTTCAATTTGAAGGTTAACATTCAAGATAGAGTTTAAAAAGACAGAAAAGTGCCACTCGAAAATAAAACATGCAACCATCAGTTAGTGTAGAAAATTAAAGACTCATAGACTAAAAGCGAATTAAAAAGAAAACGTTAATAAATATATATCTAAACATTATTTCTTTTTATATCATAACGACCATTGGCCCCGCAGGTTTAGATAATAGAAACAAAGTTCATTTGAGACGTGCTTGCTGTAGAGCATGAATAAAAAAACAGCAACGCAGTGCAGGTGGGAAGCGTGGGCTAAGAAATATGAACGACATAACAAGGTACCGAGACTGAATGCCTGGGCAGAATGAACTCAAAAGAAAGTAATTATTTTATGACTTCCGATTAAAAGAAGGATGATTGCACCATGCAGCGCAACGGTGCAACAAAATTCATTAAGTTCTTCTTCCAACTTGCAACTGCGACCATGGTAGATATTTATGATAGCTTGGAATTTCGCAGTCAATGAAAATTTGACTACTCAAAGTAAGTCTGAACGTCAGTTCGTGTGTTGTATGTAGAGTACATACAACACATTCACAGTACATACAACATTCCATTCACAACATAATAAGTTTATTCGATATAAATGATTCATGAGATTATTTCCTTTTGTGTTATTTTTGGAAAACTTGTGCGTTCGCTGCAATGATCACTTGTGTTCGCTGTTCAGGTGGCACGAGGCACGGGAAGCATCAGAGATTCTGATTCTTCTCGACAATCCTCCGATTGTCTGGGGAATAGAGTGATGAAAAATGAACAATTTTACACAGTATTGAGGAAATGTTGAGTTTAGGAAGGTAAATGTTATGTGAGGCCAGAGGCATAGCAAGTTAAACATGCATGCTAGAGTAAAAGCATAGCTTGAGGCGGAGTAAAGGCATGGCTTGAGGCGGAGTAAAGGCATGGCTTGAGGCGTTACCTGGTTTAGAACCATGACAGGGTGAAGGTATGGAGAGAAATTTGCCTCATTTTTATTCCTCCGGGTAAATATTTTATAAATTATTATAAATTAGATGAATAATCTCCTTGAATGTAATTTTTTCTTCTCATTGAGTGCTCTTCACTTTATTTCATTTCCTCTAAACAAACACTTAGAAAGGTGTTATGAACTTTTTTTAAATGATAGCGCAAATTATATATATTCTCTCTTCAGATGCTGTTTATATACACGCATACAGAGTGTTCTAAAAAGATGTACTCGTTGTAGACGATTACTAATGTATTGTTTTTTCATGTAATGTGACGTATCCAAATAAATGGATTGGGAGGAGATGTAGCGTTAAATTTCCTGCACTTTCCCCAGACCTCACGATAATGGATTTCTTTTCATGGGGATATCTCAAAGACGAAGTTTATGCTGCAAATCCAGTCGCAATCAATGATTTGAAAAATAAAATTGGCATAGAAAGTCGTGCAATTCCAAATGAAATGTTTGACAATGTTGTCAAATTCATTGTTGTACGTTATCAACTTAGTTTGGAAAATGAAGGAAATCAGTTTGAATATTTACGAACACGCAGAAATGAGATAGAACATTAAATAATTCTAAATGACATTAAATAATTGTTTCTACACCAATTTCTTTTCCTGAATTTAATTTAACACTTTACGATTGTATGTACATCAATAAACGTCTACTTGAACACAAAATGCACGAGTACTGGGAAGTCAAAGAGTGAGTTTATCTTTTTGGGACACCCTGTATGTACTACTCTGTTTTTCCTCTGCCGTTAAGACTAGCGGAATTTTGCGTCCATTATTTATAGAGATTTGTTAAATAATAAAAGCAGCATGAACTCCACAACGCGAATTCATATTTTCAATAAAAGAGTCACCCTCCCGTGGGTGAGAACAACAGAGCTGTAAAATACATCTTGCAGGCGACAAAAATAGAATATTTTGACGAAGGAAGAAACAGGAAATCTTTGTCGTTTTCGATGCATCGTGCATGGTTTCTTAAAGCATCGGTGCAAGGAAGTGAGGCGGAATCGTTGCAGTCATTTTAATGATGGATAAAATTTTGTAAACAAAATAAAGTGGACGTGAGTACAGTGATGAATTAAATATTTGGCAATGACAGCTTTCTTGAATCCCACACGATTACTTTTAATTTCCATTTGTAACGCCGTTTATAACGAAAAAATATTCAGAAAAAGAAATATAACTGTAAATTTCTGTGCCTTGCAAGTTCTAAAACTGCATGCACAGTCATTTTTTCGTAAAATACCGAAAGAAAATATTTTGAAGTTTACCAGAATATTCGTTCATCAAATTATAGTCAACCACGACGCGCTCTCAGGATACAATATATGGCATGAGGTGACTATGGTCACATTTTATGCTTAATAGATGCCGTGTGTCGTGGTCAAGTCTTTGATGTGAGAGCACTGCAGTAATTTCAACTATTTTGACATTAACCATGAATTAACAATACAATACTAATAATTTATAGGGCACATTATTTTTGTAACATTCGAAACATGTAACATAAGATTATATTGTTACATGTAATAATGTAACATCTGTGTATCTAATCTGTGTATCTAATATCTAATAATATAATCAGTACATTATAACTGATGTATTGATCAATGTATAATAGAAACAGCAATCAAGTGAGAGATAAACGTGCACTCTTTTGTACACTGAATGTAAGTGAGACATCCATCCGAAGACATGAAATCATCCCTGCTGAGCACCACTCAGTATAAGTATAAGTAGGTTTGTGTATGAGTATGTCTACGAATATGTGTATGAACACGAGTATGCGTATGTGTATCTGTTTTTGTATGAGTATGTGCATGTCTATGAGTATGAGCACGGGAAACTCCCACTGTATTTCACTAACATTATTAATGTACATCTCGCCAAGCATCCGTCCTGTTGAGAATTTTGTAACGTAGTAAATGTGAGCGTGTAAGATATACCAGCAATATGAGAATGTCTACAATGAAATTATAAATATCAAGGAATTTGGTATACAAGAACTATGAGTGCATGAGACATATTTAAAAATACTCAAAAATAAATAAATGACGTCAATGAAGAATATTTCTTTCGAGTGCATCACATTTTTGAGAGACTCGCTACACTAAAAAAATGCTTTAAATTTTAACACATTGATTTTTACCAGCAAAATTTCGAAGCATTTGATGAACAGAGTTCATCTCTATCGATAGTTAAGAAGACGCCACAAATTATGTTATGATATCAAATGTTTTGGCAATATTTCTAGAGTTATTTCTAGGACACAAGAAAGCCTGTGAAGAGTTTTCCGTACAACTTCATTGATCAAAGAAGCACATGAAGTGAAGAAATACAACAATAAATTAGTTATTGATGGCGTGTCATGCAAGACAAAGTCTAACTGATCCCGGCTCGCTCTAAAGCTTCAAGAGCGTACGACGCTACTCTTATACAATAAAGAACTGGATTACAGAGGCACGTAATCATGCTTGATTATGATCATAAGTATTTTGCTCTTGCGAAACTCGTCCTCCGTAATGAGTCATGCATAATTTATACAGCGGACATCCTCTTACCCTCATTCTCCCCTCATCCTCCCCTCGTCTTTCCCTCTTTTCCTGGTGCCCTCGAGAGATGCGAGCTGCATGATGAAATGGCGCCGGCCTTCAATAGAATGAGACCATAACTAAGGTAAATAAATGGGGAGCATAATGCAGCCGTTAAATATTCAGCAACTACGGACAGCCTAACCCTCATAGGCTCGTAAGATATCGTGGTCTTGAGATATTGAGCTCTACATTCAGGCAAAAACTTCTGTTTATTCTTTCACATCATTGTTTAGTCATTTATATGATGCATCAACGTGACATTTATCTAATGCATCAACATGACATTTATCTGGTGCATCAATATGACATTTATTTGGTACATTAAAGCGACATTTATCTGATGCATTAATGGGACATCATTGTAGAATTAGGACTTGGATTTACTCAGATACATCGTTGGATACTTAAAATCATATGCATATACATACATCTCGACTTCGCACACTTCAATTTTTCAAATCTACAATAAAAATGTATTTAAGATAAATCGGTTATAATGTTTTAGTAGCTATTGCGCATCATAGTCTCTTGTGGTGATCTAGAACATCAATGAAATGATTAAAATGTTCCCAATTATTCAATGGCAGCAGTTAGAAAGGAGAATGATTATACAAAGAAAATTTGACTCTTATTCTAATGATCACGGACATAATGATGAAAGTTTTTCACCTCATTTTGGCAGATGAATTACAAATACGATACCTTATTAAATAGATTGATTGCACTCCTAAAAATTGAACAGTTAGGTGCCACACTAAACAACATGATTCAATGACACCCTCACACTGATAATATGAGAATCATCCAAATGCTACCTCAATTATATTGACATAATATTAATCTTAGGACTTAGCCTCCTATGTATCTTCATATTGGACAATAAACCTTCCCTAAATACACACTTTTAAAGGGGGCATCTTAGTTAAAAGCTTAAATGCATGGTACGAAGAAACTAAGCGCAACATAGTAGGTAAAATTGAATTTAGAATACATTTTGTTCATGTACTTTTTCTCATTGTTTCGAAATAATGGCGATTTCAAGGGTAGATAAGGTATTTCTTTAGCATTTTCGGCCCAAATCGATCTCTTCTTACAGTTTTCATGCTAGAACAAAAATAAATAGAGTTCTGGAAAGAGAAAAATTAATATCTACGAACGATCGTACCCTTTATTTGTCATCATAGGAATCACAACTCAAAATCCGGAAATCGTAAATTTTTGCCATTTTCACTAAGTTGTCCCCCTTAAATACACGTGTAAATTTTACTGGTGTTCATCAGCATGATAATTTTAATTTGATTCCCCATAGGCCCCAAAAATCGCTCTAGGCTTCAGATAACCTACATCACTGCTGAGGTTTAGCTCGAAAGTCCCCTCCCTATCTATGCCTTCCTACTGATTTTATAGGATATTCCTCCCACGTATCGTTTCTATTTTCCAATCTCCCTATTTTTGTCCAATAGTATGAAGTAGGTTTCCAAACGTCTGTGATGTACTCCGCCCACTTTGCAATCAAATTAAGATTTACAAAACAGCGTACTTCTCGAGAGTCACAAGATTTCTTCAATAAATCTACTCCTATTTGACATTTGCTTGAGCTATATAAGCATACACTGGGCCTAGCATCGATTCCCGCTGCTTGCCTTATCAATTGTTTAGGCTTACCCAGCTCTGCCTGCGAGCTACAACTCCATGAGTGTGTCCCAACACACTCATGAGCCGCATGACACTCCATGAGGTGAGCCACACAATGACACTGTGTGGGACACATATGAGATGAAGCACGCGTATTTTTCACTACACATGCCACCCCGTGAAAAAAATAAATTTGAACTTGCAAAGTAAAATTTCTCCATCAGTATTGTAGATGGAAAAAATTTACTCTATCGGTTCTAACTTCTTCTAATATTAATAATTTCTCCCTTATTTGAAATAAAATACGGTATCAAGGACTACTATAAACAGGACGTGCACGGCCATCTAGTGGACTACGCTAGCGGAGGCCATTGCATTCTTAGTAACAACATTTTCTATTGGACAAATTGATGAAAAATTACTTCTTTCAAGCAATAGAAGGGATAATAAGGTTTTACAGCGAATTTTAAATCGTTTAAAGCACTGTAATGCTTTGAAATACCAATTTTAGCCGGACTTAACATGTATTATTGTAAGAGCTTAGTGGCCACTTTATAGAAAGCCGAGTTACTGCAGTTTTAGACATTACAAAATGGATTATAATTAAATCTTTTCCAAACCAAACATACAAACATTCACGCAAATAAACAAACAGACATAGAAGCAAAAACCTACTAAACTGCAGCGATTAGTCAGACAACCGGGCCTTCTTCACAGAGGTCTGAAGAAGGACTGCATTCTTCTGCATTCAGGCGAATTTGTACTTCATCTACCAAGAGAAACACATTCTTCTGTTGCAGTGTCAGGACTTTGTCAAATGTTTCCCTCCGCGCCTGGTCCTTGTCAATAGATGAAGTGATGTACTGCAGCTTGCGTTTGCATGGTAGCACCAAAAAGTCTCTGAGCTGTTCAAAATTACACTTCGGGTATGATTGAACAGCAAAACAATAATCATTCATGGAAAACTGTTTCTGTGATGAAAGTTCCAACTGACGTGTCAAAAATACCAACTTCTTCTCCTCGGTCTCGACATAGGCTGACGTGTGAGCTTGAAGAAGAGTGACAACATTTTCGATCGTTTTGTCAAACAGGATGTCATAGTTCATTGCCAAGCGCACAGTTTCGTCAAACTGAGTATACAATCTCAAACCATTGTTGGGATGAAGTGTCTTAAACAGTGGTACACTAATGCCGTTCTTGAACGCACTGAGCGTTAGTGGAGAACACAAAGTGGGCTTGTTTTCGACAATCACAGACGGGCTGCAGTCACTGAAGTTGTCAGTCATGAACAAAC
>VCRD01000476.1:154033-191087 GCA_006783055.1 Trinorchestia longiramus
GTGGGAGTTGTGCTTCGGAGGCCCATGCTGGGATTAGGGTTATAAGACCTGTATAGGGGTTGGGGTTAGGAGGCACGTAACGACAATATAATGTTTGAGACCAGGGTCAGACGTTTGAACCCCATAAACCCCATGTTTAAGAACCCTCTTCAAAGATAAAAAATTCGAAAAGTTGATTGTTGGTGCGGGACAGTACATCAAAGCTGAAGACCTGATTTAATGAAACCCTATTGTTGGACAGTCGCATTTGTCTGTGCATTATCGAGTTTGCTAAAGCGCTTGAAACTTAAAATTCTTCATCACATTTCAATCGTTCAAGTCAATGTATGCTCAAAAAAAAATTTTATCATGCAGGCAAATTGCTTCTAAAAAATTACAGTTGCACTGTTGAACGAAATTACGAGTCAATTAATGGTTTGTTTGATGTTCTGCTCAAAATCTTGACGCTTAAAAGCTCGAAGTATTAATAACCTGAACTTCCACGCGCCTGCACAAGCACCAAGCCACGACTTGATGTACAAATGAAGATCGAGAACTGCATTTGAAAGGAAAGAGAATATTAAATTTTCATTGAATGATGGTCGCTCATTACGCAGTACCGCACATTTTGACTTTTATGAGTGACCGATGCAACAATAATGAGCATCTAATTAGGAAGCTCTGATGAGGATTTGCCTTTTGCTCATACCAGCATAAAATAGAGAGAAGTATTCAATATGTATTTAATAGTATTTCCAACGTGTTGAGAACACCATGTTTTCGTGACGGTTTGCCAACGTTGTTTATGCAGAAACATCTAATGGTTTGACATCTGGATCTCAATTTCTGCTCTAGGTTTCCGTAAACGAATGAAGTTTAAAGAATTCAGATGCTGGAACAAATTTTGTTTTATTAAGAAGACAGAAAAATTTTCAAACGTGTGTTTTACCGCCTAAACAACATCATTCGCATTTCAGAGGCTTTCGTAATATCTTGCTTGAACGAAGTTAAATCGTTATAATTTCTTAAGAGGAAAATTTATGAGGTTTTGAGCTCGTCATCAGAGACCTTTTTTTCTTTCCAGTTCTAAATGCAGTAATTCACGCTACGAGTTCGTGTATTACTTGCGCTGTTTCCTTTCTTGTTTTGGTACTCACTGTTTCTGGACTTGTTTTCTTTAAGCTTATTCTTTTGTTGTTGGTTCTTCTGCATCTGTTCTGTCAGAAGTCGTTTTACTTGATGGTATTCTTTCTCGGCTCGTTCTTTCATTGCGTTTTTTTAAATATATATTCATACACTTGTCCTCATTGTCATTTGATAACTTTTTTATAAATAGTTCTGTCTGAACATCAAGTGCATAGTTTCCCAGAAACAAAACTCTTAATATTCTCATATATGTGGTGAAAAATATACAAGGGAGTAAGTAGTCATTTTTCGCCACACAAAAGATGTCCTGGGAATAGAAATTTTGAGGTCATGCCTAGTAAGGCTGAACTTGTTGGAGGAAGACTATGAGTTCGACATTATTTACCCTACAAGCAACACAAGCGTTTCTTTATATTCGCATTTTTTCCTTTTGATGGTAAATAGTACAAGTAGTGTTTAGTACGAGTAGTATATTTTTTCCTGGTGCAGTTGAGATATCATTTTATATGATCAGCATGCGTTGTACTGACAGAAAGAGAGTTTTCTCTGTTCTCTCGCTCTTGTATTCTTTGAGTTGTCTATTGACATAAAATTGTTACACATTTCTCAAGCAAGCTAACAAAAGCAGACCTAAAACCTTTCAGAAAGACAAACCTGCCGTTATCAGATGTATCTTGAATGGAAATGTTTACATCATTTTATTCAGAAGCTGCCGAGTCCGTTCCTACCACATGAACGATGCGTGCGACGTCTGCAGACGCATTGATCGTAAAGGCCTGCTGCAGCGGAAAAGTGCGTGAGACAACCGAGTTACTGAGCAGCATGCACGCGTGCCTGCAGATGTTCATAATGAATGGAACTGTAGACTTGGACTCGCGTTAATTAACCATTACAGAAGCACTATTGCTGATGATGACGCTATAGTGCACTAGGGTGGCCCGGTTGAAGTACTGCAGAATGTGCATCGCAGACCAGGGCGCCGCTCTAGCTTGTGCCTTGAAAATTAAGTGACAGAGCTGGGGCTTTCAGTCTGAAATAGAATGATAGAGAAATTCTAATTTTAAAAGTAGAACTTTGTATAATTGGGATGCAAAACGTGTTGTCTTAATATACGAAAGTAAATTTAGTTTTTCTTGTTAGTTTTTCATCATGCTTGAAACTATAAATCGCGTATTAGCTGTCTTTTCACTGCAGCTTGTGATAGAACATTTTTTTGCCGTCTACCTGCAACAATCATGGCGTAAATTTCATATTTTCCGAATGCAAATAATGTACTTCATTTTATATATCATTATTTTTCCTAACTGAGGATCCTGATATTTGTGAATGTTTTTATATTATCATATCTCATTGGGGCTTGTACAAAAAAATAAAGAAGAAAATGATGATGGTACGAGGGCTGGTTTTCTCATCCTCAAGATGGACTATAATTAAAACATAACTTTACACAAGAAAATAATGTAAAAATTTTAAATTGAGTAAGACCCCAAAAGAGTATTGCAGGGTCTTACTTATTTATCTATATAATCGTTAAAGCAGAAGGATATGATACTGCTAAAATCTATCACGAAATAAGCAAAGTGTGTGTTGATAATTTTATGAGTGAGGGTAATGTGCAGGAATGGTGTGGAAAAGTTAATGAAGTTCGAACCGACGTCTATAAAGAAGGTGGGCAAGGGCGCAAGTGGTGGTGGACTTGTGCCATTGTTTTTTCTTGAGAGTCTTCCAGCATTCGTGAAGATTGGTGGACATGGTTCAGACCAATACATTCCCCTCTTTTACCAGATTTCTGAAAGATCTCTTTGAATTTCGTCTGAGCTTTTTATGATAGATTTTTCCAGTTTTGGGTTCAGGCAGTTTGAGGATGACCTTGTCCAAGTCTATTCTTTACTTGTCTCTTTAAACCGCTTCAACGTTCTCAAAACTATTACTCTGTAAACTTTTTAAGTTTTAGTAATATCCGTTGGAGATTTTTTTACCTTTTGCAACTTTAGAATAGCTATTCTTTGTGTAAGTCCTTAGCCATTATAATAGGTAACTATTACACCTGGAAAACGTGATTTTGTTAGCACACGAAATTTTTAAATTTAATGAAATGTTAGCGTAAATGACTGATTTTACATTCAAATATAACAATAATTATTGAATACTTGATAAATTCCGTAAATTTCAGTTGTTTTCTAGGAATTTTAGACATGAGCAATATTTTTCCAGCATCAATAATATTCTACGTTTTCCATCAAGCCCCTCTTCAATGTTTTTTTTCTTCTAAAATAGAAATTATAACGTTATCACAAGACTTCAGAATGTTTGTGTCGTCATTTGAGTTTAAAAAACGATTCTTGTACTTGAATAAAAACTACGACACGTCGAGGCACGTGTTTCCGATTGCACGTGTTCATACTTCAAAATGATTAATGGATAAATGAGTGACCATGCACTTGTGTTTATAATGTATCAGTCTTATTTAGTGTAAAAATATCATTGATCCATACTTATGCATGTGTTTAATCTACATATGTAATAGACAATGTAACTCCATCTCTCTTTCTCTCTCTCTCTCTGTATCTGTGTGTGTCCATCCCATTACTTCCTATCTATTACTGAAGAAAAATTATTGAACTGAAATCAGAACGGGTATGCATGTATTACAAGCATTGTGTTGTGGATAACAAAGGCACCGGATAAAATACTAAATGTTTTCCGTTATTAATTTTCTTCTCTTACACAGCCATGCTATCGGCGGATAAAATACAGAAAGGAAGTTCTGTATGCATTTATGAAAATTATTCAGATTCTGATTGAACCACAGGCAAAACTAAAAAATCTATTTATTTCATCGCTCCTTAATGTTGTCACTTTTAAATCAAGGAATTTTTATGGGTACTATCTGGACTATGTTATCGGTAGATAAGATGAAGAATGGAAGTCCTGTATATATTGATGAAAAGTATTCATTAAACACACAATAATTCATCGTAAATCTTTAATTCATTTATCTTTAAAATAATTTCAAATTAGTCAAATCTAAATCGTGGAATTTCCACACGGAACTGGCTAGCAATACAATAATGTGGAATTAGTAATTCATATATGAAACATAACAGCATTTTTTATTTTATCTGAAATTAGTGTAAAGAGTTTTTTACTCAAACAACGGAGGAGTTTAAACAGAAAATATTTAAAATCTTAATTGTCACGCTACTGCAGTTCTCATTAGTTGCACCGGCCAGAGCTGCGGTAGTCAAACCAGGAATCCCACTATATAATAATACACAGTTTATCGCTTGCTTGCTTACTTGCTTGATTAGTCCGTCTCTCTGTCACACTCCTAAGGATATAGATAGGAAAAAATTCGTCTACTGAATAACAAAATGAGATATCATAAAGTTTCAAGCCTAAAATGCGATAATAAATATAGTTTCTGGAATACATACTCGAAAGTCGAGATATTGCATTACATTTTTTGATCCTGTCGTGCATGAGCTATTTTGTATATTTTTTCAGCTGAATTTCTTCGCAGCAGTTGGAATTTCGCGCCGGGTAGCGACCAAATATTCAAAGTAGAAGTCATTGGTTGGGTCACTGAAGGTAGTCACGATGTGGAACCCAGTGCTGGGTCACTATAATTTTTTGTTCCCTTGGAAAATGGGGGAAACATTCATTTAAAAGGTAGCATAGATACAGTTTTCTTCTACTTACTGACTGCATGTTTTTACTTCAAACTATGCTATTGAACCAGCCACTTTACATCGACTGCTTCGTCCAAAAGACATACCGTGAGTCTAAAAAAAACGGATCGCGCTGAGTTTTCGATCCCGTTGTACATAAGCTACATATTTCTGATAGTTTTTGCCAAGAAGTACCAGGAGCTCAGCTTGCTCTTCTGCCGAGCAATTTACTGGGAGAGAGCTTTCCTCATCAAGAAGTCATCAACTATGTGCGGCAGCCCAAAATTATAAACAGAATATAGTTTTATTCAACGGCAAGATGCTCCTGAACGGCCTTAACACGTTTGTTGCGATGCGACCCACCGGTGGGTCACTTAGGTTAGGTTCTGCAATTTTTTCAAAGTCTTTTAGTGATTATGTGTACAAAGTAAAGATTTGCACCGGCTAGGCAATCGCAACAAACGTGTTAATATCGTAGAACGGGGATATGCTGTATCATCTACAAGTATGTTTTTGAATACAAATTGAATCTGAAAACTTCATTAGAACAATGGAAGAAACACCAGAAGGAAGGAAACGCAGACTAACACGTTAGAGGAAAAGAATGCAAAGATCTCAGCGAAGTACCAGTGATACGGCCATTGTTCGAGCCATGGATGCTAAGCTCAAGAGGAGAGCTATCTCTCAAAAACCTTACCAAGAACGCGAAGCAAGGATGGACCGGGATCGTGAAAAAAAGTATAAGGAGACAAACTTTGTCGAAAGAAAGCAGTGAAGAGAGAAGAAAGATGGGTATGCGCTGCTAGGTCATAGGAAAAAATGGAAGAAAGGAGAAAATTAGACAGGGAAAAAATTGCGCAAAGAACAGCGACCATGTCGCAAGAAGACTTGAACGAAAAAAGAAGAATTGAAAGAGAAAGGTTTCTAAAAAGGACAGCTAACATGTCGCGAGAAAACTTGCACGAATAGAGAAAAATTGAAATTGTTAGAATTGTTGTTTATTGGCGAGCAGCGCTGAAGTGCTGGAATCCGTGTGGTCATTTTTGACGGCTGGCTACACTTGTATAATAAAAACCACACAGTTTCCGTAGAAAATCAACGATTTAGATTTAACTAATTTGAAATTATTATATCGATGAATGCATTGAAGATTTACAACGAATAATTGTGTTTGAAATGAATACTTTGTATTAATTTCACTCAGAACTACCTTTCTGCATCTTATCTATCGATAACATGGGCCACATAGCACCCGTCTACAGGGTCGTGCAGCTAAATTGGGGCTAACTTTAACAGCACATATCTTCCGTAATTTCTAACCTATGACTAAATTCTTTTTTTACAGACAATCCTTAAGCCCTTTGCTATAATATTTCAGATTAAGATCTAGCATATTTCGCTAAAATATGGCGGAATTAGCGCGAAGAACGACCATATGTGAATTCAGACGCGCCGGGAACTCTGTTTCAGACATTATTAAGAGCACTGGCTATGCGAAATCGACTGTTTATCGAATTGTTTCTGCTTTTGATGCCGAGGGTAAGGTTCAGAGAAGTCGACACAGTCCCCGCAGTGATCGAAAGAGAACCAAAACATTCCTTGCCGGGCTGAAAAGGACGTTGAAGTCAGATCCAAGCCAGCCGATGTCAAAACTGGCACAAAAGCGCAGCGTGAGTCGTAGCACCATCAGCAGGGCAGTCAAGGAAGACCTTGGTATGAAGTCATACGTAAGGAGAGTCCGTAACCTCCTCCCTCAGAGCTGAAAGATGCCCAAAGCTTCTGAACCATCTGAAACACAAAGGAGAACATGTCCGCGTTTTTGTTGACGAGAAAAAGTTCGTTGTTGATGAGGTTGCAAATCCCCAGAACACTCGGGTAGTTGCCTACGATCCTTCAGAAGGATATGAATCACTGATATGAATCAGTGTGTTTAGACACATAGAATCAGTACGATTCGATAAACCTTAGAACATGGGAAGTTACAATACTTGATTTTTTATAAGTTCTTGATGTTACAACCTACTGATGGAGTAATGTCATCATAGTGGCTTGTACCAAATTAAAAAGAACTTAGATTTACTAGTGACATACGTAAATTTTAACAATAGAAAAATGTATTAATTGAACTGACGTTTAATTTTATAGTGAGGCCTAGTTTAGTAGAGCAGGATATAGTGTGTAGTAATTTAGTAGCACAGGATCATGGTGAGGCCTAGTTTAGTAGCACAGGATCATGGTGAGGCCTAGTTTAGTAGCACAGGATCATGGTGAGGCCTAGTTTAGTAGCACAGGATCATGGTGAGGCCTAGTTTAGTAGCACAGGATCATGGTGAGGCTTAATTTAGTAGCACAGGATCATGGTGAGGCCTAGTTTAGTAGCACAGGATCATGGTGAGGCCTAGTTTAGTAGCACAGGATCATGGTGAGGCCCAGTTTAGTAGCACGGGAAGGAAAACGTGGTAGGTAATAAACATGTATTGAACTAAAGCAAGAATAAGCTTCAGGCTCATTAGTCAAAACAATGAAGAGTACAAAGCTTGAATTTTTGTAATCACTTTAAATTTCCCTTGACTGAAAAAAAATCAAGTTAATACTGATAAAAAATACATTCAGAAGACAATAAATTAAAAAAAATTGAATGTATGATTTGAAATCGCTGTATGGATTGAAACAAAGGTGCAATACACCAGAAGTTTCATGTCCACTAGTTTTCATCGAAAACAAGTGTATTATCATGAACGATGATTTATGAACTAATAATAATATTATCAGTTATAATAATAAATTGACAATTATATTAAGTAGAAATTGACCAAACTTGATACCTTCTTTACTGGTTGCGTAGGTTTAGTTGTTCGCTTCGTAATAGTTCGCTTCGTTCTGAATAACTTCTATGTGGGCAATTTGTATTGTTTGTTTCATAGTTCCAAATTTATAAATTTATCCTGTTCCAGAAAGTAGTTCAAATGTTTATATTCTTAAGGCAATTTCAATACAGTAATGAATGTATAAAGAAATAATTGGTTAGTTGAGTATCGGCTAGAAGTATTTAAGGATTTTTCCCTTTCCCGATGAATTTTCTACCCCGTAGATTCTATTAAAAAAGTATTTAATCCAATGGACTTTAGTAGAATATTTTACATTTGTATGGAAGTGAGGCATAGCTTTGGCATTGAGGAAGTTAATTTTACGGTTTTCTACTCTATTACAAATGACCTACTTTCCTTTCACGCAATTTTTCTATTCCACTCTACATGAAATGATTTTGTTGACAGATGGTTCACTTACCTTTCATTGTAGTAACTTGCGTTTCATTGTACATTATTTACTTCTAACGTAATTTGTGGCTGATGTATTGAGGTTAAAATGTAAATTTGTGCCACTTGTATAATATGTATCTCATGGTAAATTGACGATTTGTACATGTTAGTCTTTCTATTTTAAGAATAGTATTTTCATTACTTTGTGCAATCGTTTTACGGTTTATTTTTCTGTATAGTAGATAAGTTTGGGTGAAGTGGTGTCTGAGGCTGGCGGTTGTGTTGCAGAATGACATGTCGCTCCCCAACGGACAGAAGTTCAACCTCCTGAACTTAGCGCTCCTCGGAACTGATCAGTACGAGCAACATTTCCACCAGCTGCTATCCAAGATGGAAGACATGCAACTCGATGTTTCTGAATATATACTCATCAAATTTACTCTTCTACTTAACTCAGGTTAGAATATAACTAGCTGATATGCTGCTTTTACTTGATAATGTGTACGGGTTTTGTTTCTTCGTTCGGCTTCATATCTTGTATTAATTTTTAACATTTCAAATCTGCTCTTGTTCGCCCGTATTTATTTTACTGAACTCAGTGAGGGGCAAACGTTTCAAAACAAGCACGGGGGATTTGGACAAAAACATCCCTTGTTAGAGTAACTTTGACAGTTGATGGACATTACCTTCGAGACTAACTGCTATGGAACATAGTAAGCACAGTTTCATATTGATACTCGAGTGATGCAGCGTTGTGCATGCTCAATTGTTCTTGTTAGAAAAGGTAATATTTTTAAGTTTCATTCGTTCTCAAGAAACAACGTATCGAAGTAAATAGACGACTTTAGGACTGTTGCTTTTACTTGACTGAAGGAGTGATTAACAAACTGCAGCTCAATTCATTTGTTTCATTTTGTGTGAAGCATTAATACATAAAGATCTTCTACGAAAAAAATTCTTACTTTGATATCTAATGAATCAATATATATACATATATTCCTTGGTTTAAAAGTGATAAAATCAAGAATCAATGAAATAAAATACATTTTTAAGTTTTACCCGTGAATATTTTTGATCAATATATACACAACTTCCATTCTGTATCTTATCTACCGATAACATGACCGTGAGAGATAAGAAAACTAATAACTAAAAAAATTTAGTATTTTATAGTGATCGGGCGCCTTTGGCATCCACAATTCAACGCTTATAATACATACATACCCGTTCTGATTTCAGTTCATTAATTTTTCTTTAGTTATAAATAGGAAGTAATGGGACAGACACACACAGATAGAGAGACAGAGAGAGAGCTAGAGATACATTGTCTATTATATATGTAGAATATGTAGATAATATTAATAATGATAATAATGTACAGGCCAGGTAGAACAGTGCATGACAGAACGTAGCACAGACAGATCAGGACCTGATACTTGGGCTCTAAAGGTCCAAAACAAATAATAAAGCATGAACAGAGAGTATTTCAAAAAATATAATTAACCCTGGATAACGGTATCAATTTCGAACGTAAAATATGCTCAGATAACTAAATATAAGCACCGACGTATCGCTGCTGATGCTGCTTCCTTGTTTGCAGAACTGAAAACAAGCTATCAAGAGGAATATTAACTCAAGACTGGATTGAGACTTAATCAGCTTTAGTGGAGATTTTCTGCGCCATGAGCTGGGTTGTATACTGGGACAGGCTTACAAGCGTAATTGAAGGGTGGAAAGCACTAGTGGACTACTTGCATTTTTTCCCATGGTAAATATAATATATTTTCCACGGGAAAAAATGCAAGTAGTCCACTCCCGTGCTGTCGCTAACACAGCGCAGACAGAGGCGATTACGATCCAGTAGTTTACTATATGAAGGGTGGACAGCACTAGTGGACAACTTGCATTTTCTCCTGTGGGAAAAAATACAAGTAGTCCACTAGTGCTTTCCACCCTTCAATTATCAAGTGCAAAATATGTAGGAAGAAAGTAGCGGAGAATTGGGAAATTCCTCCACTTTATGAGCTTGCTTTCGTGACAGTACACTCGAGTACTAGTTATACTTCCCTAGTGAATATGATGAATATGAAAGTATATTATAATTATAAACAGAGCAAGGTAAAGTAATAATTGCATCGTTCTGTAAAAGAGTTTAACCTTAATCTGTAACCCAAAATATAAATTAAGGTCTCATTGGCAATCAATTGGTTTATTTTCCGATCAAATTCGAAAATTTTCTACTAAGTTCCTCCACAACTGCACTGAAACAACCAGCTGTCAACTTCCTTTCTATAATACATTCATTCCTGCTTGCATCACTTTCTCCTGAAGCGTGTTTTTTAAGTGCAGATCATATTCGACGTATAACTTCTTTTTGAAAGTCACAGCTCAACTTACTTATATTACAGGTGTACAATTTCAGTTGAAAATTGAAAAATAGAAGGATGCTTACTTCAAATCTCTTGCCTTAATTTTCTTCAATTAGAATACGTTCATTTTTTATTTTGAGCCCAAAATTTATACAATTATGTAGTTACCAAGCGAGTATTAGTTGTTTAACAGTTTGTTATGTCATTTATGGAATTAATTTGATCTAAATAAGTTTACTTCAAATGCTATTTTTACTTCCTTCGACATTCAAATACATTGTTCAATGATTTCTCTTGTAGTTCTGAACCAAAAAAGTTTTTTTCACAGCGCTGGTATTTTTTATAAAGAAAGTTTAGGAGATGTCGAATCAAGATGACAATCCAAGCAGCGCAAACATCTCCTATGCTATAAATTTGAACAGATCAGAGTTTATTTTCAAGTTATCTTTACCAGCAGAACCTCGAAAAATATTCTGAGTTGCAACACCATTTCTTACAAGTTGCATCTTCATTGCAATCACATCTAACTCCATTGAAGCTGTTTATATGACGTTGAACGGGATAGAAGAGCTAGTATTTCATGTATTCTTTATCAGAAGTTAGCCGTATGAGGCTATTTGGATTTCAATGGTCCAAGTTGCGCTGTACCTCACTCCTCTCTGACGCTGCATCGATGTAAAGCATCCCAAACGCAGCGGCATCTGGCACAAAACTGCTTTACGGCCCGCACTGCGGTATCCGGCTTTCCGTACTTCAGCAGTTTTAAAATAGACTCGGGCTGAACAAAATATCATCAGGAGATGTACTTGCAGTCTTCTCAATAACTTAGTTTTGAAACAGAAGTTCTAAATGAAGCACGTGTTTTTACTAGAATTGGCCTGGTTGAAAATATAAAGAATACGTACACTACCAAGTAACGAGTGGAACAAAGGTTTCTTTACACCCTTAAAAGTTAATAAAACAAAATAAAACAAAAAGTTTTTGGACTTTCAGCATGTTTTTACAAAGTGTGTAATATCTTACATTCAAAGACAAAATCACCAATTCACACTATCCTTTTTTACATTTTTTATGTCCTAACGACATCATAAGTTTTCCAAGTATAACATTTATTATAATGTTTAAAAGTGTCGATAAAAAATAGCTATTTTAGAGTTGCATGATGAAGGAAAAATTTCAACAGATATTACTAAACTTAAAAAGTTCGCAGAAAACTTGTTCGGTGAACGTTGAAGCAATTTAAAGAAACTGGAAAGGAAAGCAATGGCTTAGAGTTAGACTATGTCGTTTTCGAACTGCCAGGATCTTTAAACTGGTGAAGATCCACCGGAGAAATCCTCAGAATTAACCCAAAGGGATCCATCAGAAATCTAGCAGAGTAAAGGAATTTATTCGTCCAAACGATGTGCATCATTCTCTACAAAAAAGTTCTAGAGATTTCCTACGAATATCAAAAGAAACAGCTGTCATCTGCTAAATCTGTGAACAAACGTCATGCATGAGCTGAAATTCTTCTCTCACGTATTTGGGAAGGCACACTATCAAGCTTCGTGTTCAGTGACAGAAATAAATTTGCTGTTCAGTAAAAATGTACCGTACAAAATGATCGATTTTGGTCTGGGACTGGTGAGATTGACACCCGGATGGTCACTCAAGGACAAAGTGTGGCATCAGTGATAGTTTGATACACGACTATTAAAACCTGAACAAGTTCATTGTGTTTCGTGGAAGGAGCTAAAAATTATGTTACAAACGACAGTGGTCATTTCAGCACAACTCAGTACCCTCTAAAAGAAGTAAAAAAACACAAGAATGGCTGGAAGGAAATTGCTTCCTTTATCCTCCACACCTGAATTCTCAATTACTGGATCTAGTACATACTACTGAGAGAGGTTTCAGCTCCACATCACCAATATTTAAAGAAACTGATGTCAAAACCCAAAAATGACTTGGCCAAAATACCTAAAAAGATATCCGTCACTCGTGCAGGCTCTTGTCTAAGCGTCTTCAGCTTGTTATTGCTACGGGCGTAGGGCATATTGAATAAAATGCATTAGTTTTTAGTTAGTGCATACATAACTTTTTTATTTATGTGACATTTATATACACTTGTTTGTGCAATAAACACGGAGTCTTAAATTTGTAACGTTTATTATTGAATGCATTCTGAAAAAGTGATGTAAAACATGTATTGTATTAAAGAAAGCGCTAATATCGAATGACCAAAAATGACGACATGCTGCAAGGAACAGCAAATAAGGATACTGGGAAGTTATTTCAAACATAATGGATCGATAGTTGCACTGCAGAGGGTCTTCATGACAACATTTCATCAATGAACAATTCCTTTTAGACGCTGCATTATTGCACCACCGCACGCAGCAACAGGAATAAGGGCAATGCTAAGAGCTGCATTTCCTGGTTAATTAATTTCACTGGTGACGTTTTGTGGCCACCACGGTCGCCTGATTTGACCTCTCCAGAGATTTTACTTTGGGGGTACCTTATACAAAAGGCTTACATCATAAGACCTTATGTTACAGAAAAGATAAAAGATAACATAATTAAAGAAACCAACAGAATAATTCCAAATGTTTTGGAACAAGTCCCTAAAAAAACTGTACGAACAATTTACCTTTGTTTGAACAGCAATAAGCAACATTTAAAGAATGTCATATTTAAATGATAATACTCGAGATTTCCTCTTTCATTTGATATGTAACCTATTTTTTAGGCTATAAATGATTTTATAAAATTTTATTAGCTTGTGAAAGTGTTCAGTGATTTTGACTATACTAGTCATAAAGAGTTAACAGAGTTGCTTCCGATGTCCGGGCCTCTTCGTGGTGAAAGCACCCTGCCTCGGCGGGCCAAACATTGGCGAAACCCTCCTGGCAGGCTCCGGGGCTCAGGTGCCCGTCCCTCCACCGCAGCCGTGTTTTCGGCCAGGCATTGTCACCCACATGAGTGGCACCGCTACCCCCTCTCCCCCCTGACCCATCCATCATCAAATCTCTCCTGTTGAGGGGCGGGGTTCACCCTAACCCTGGCCCCAGGAGCTCACGTCCCCCTGCCTTTCCCTGCTCTGTGTGCTCCTGCCGGGTCACTGAGAGGGGAGTCTCATTCCTGTGTACCGCCTGCCATCACTGGGTCCACCAGCGCTGCTCTCGCCTCGCTTCGGTTGCTGCCTACACCCCTCCCTGGTCTTGCCCGTCCTGCTCTGGTCTACCCCAGGCCTCTGCCTCGCAGGGAGCCAGAGACACCCAACCCAACTCAATCCCCAGTTCACCTCCCCCAAACCTCTTTTCTCCTCGGTTACCTCCCCTACCCACTTCATTACCAATTCCCCGTCCTCCCTACTCATTCCCCCTTCTCCAATATAACTGCAACGGTCTCCAACATTGCTCTTCTTAACTCATCCACTTTATGTCCACTCATTACGTCCTTATAGCCGCTGTCAAGGAAATAAAACTTTTCTTCTCCAAAAAGCCTCACCCTTTTCCCTCCTATTCCTTCGTCCGTCGCGACAGACCGCCGGGCAGGCGGGCTGGCGGCTGTGGCCTGGCTTTTCTCATACACCACTCCATTTCCTACTCCTTACTCCCCTCCGATTACCTCTTGCCAGGTGAAGACACAATAGAACACTAAGCAATCCGAATAGAATAGAATAAAGCAATAAGAACGAGCCGTTTGGTTCATTCTTGGGTCGATACCCAAGTCCTATGCCGTAAATAAATAAATAAATAAATTTAATAAATAAATAAATCGTAAAAAATCCCATGACGTAAATAAATCCCATGCCATCACTATCACATTAAATAATAGCCCCTACAGACTGTACAACATTCACATACCCCCTCCAACCTCCTGCCCTCCTGCTTACTCCTCCAACATTTCCCACCTCCTCGATCATCAAACAGACCTGAATATAATCATAATGGGCGATTTTAACGCTCATAACCCCTCCTGGTTCAAACGACGACAGGATTTCAGCAAGGGGCATCAGCATAATCAGTGCCATGGACTTCAACCTCCTCATCCACCTAAATTAATATTTCCCCACCCACCTACCTTCCAACGGAAATCCTTCCTTCCCTGATCGCACCATCGTCAGCCCCCATCTAGCCTGCAAACTACCTGGACACCTCTCACTCCCCTAAACTCTGACCACCTCCCTATAGCAATTTCCTTCCCCACCAACCAATCCCCCCAACAACCTCCTCACGGAACCTTCATCAACTTCACCAAAGCAAACTGGGAAGCCTTCACCATTCACACTGAAGAGATCTTCCGTAATGCCCCACTACCCTCCTCCTGCACACAAGGAGAGCTTTCTTCCGTCTCACCTTCCAAACTGCTACCCATCGTTTCATCCTCTGGGGCTACAGGAAAGATTTCATCCCAAACTTTCCCCTCCTCTGCTATCCCCTTCATCAACCAACGAGACCTACTTCGTTCCTCCAATACCAATGACCCCTATCTTCACGACCTCAAGAACAACATCAGCTCGGCTATTTCAACTCACACCAGACCCATAACCTACAACAAAACCCTTCCAAATTCTGGTCCCTCCTCAAATCCCTTGGCAATTCCAATAGTCAACCCCCCAACCAACCCGTCACTTTTGGCAACCGAGTCATCACCTCTAACCCCATCATAGCTCAATCCTTTTGCCACCAATTCACAATTGTTCCTCACTTCCAACGTAACAAATCATCCCGCAAGATCTTTAGATCTATTCTCAAACTCCATCCCATAGACCGATCCTTCCCTCCTTTCACCGACGACCAAACAAAGAAGACCATCAAAAAGTCCGGCATTTCCACAGCAGCCGGTCCGGACAACCTCACCATACTCTACATCCGTTACCTCGGCCCCTTAGGCATAGCTTAGCTCACCAATACCTTCAACCTCTCCCTCTCCTACTCCACTATCCCTGCCATTTGGAAAACAGCCAGTATCATCACCATCTCTAAACCTAGCAAACCACCCTCACGCTTTTTACACAACTCGTATGACCAGTGGTATATCATAAGATAGCTTACGATACTCAATAAATATGAATTCGGGTACAACACTAATAATTGTTTGATTCGTGGTACGCCATGTTTTCATGACTGACGGTACACAACAATAACATGACTCGTGGTCCACAACAATTACATGACTCGTGGTACACACAATTACATGACTCGTGGTACACACAATTACATGACTCGTGGTACATAACAATTACATGACTCGTGGTACGCAACACTTGCATGACTCGGGGTCAAATTAATCATATGGCTCGCAGTAACTAAAAACTGCTAGAAGCGTGATACAAAATAATTATATGACTCTTGATTTACATAGTTGTGGTGCAACACTTGTGGTACACAATAACTGAAATTCGCTGGTCACAATAATTATATGCTCGTGGTATATACTCGTATTGATTGCAGGGTTTGCATAATATAATATTTGTACAACCAGTAGTACACAATAAGCGTGTGCTCGTACTCAATAAGAAACAGAAGATCTGGTTATACCTTGAATCAGTATTTTATAAAACTGGGGGTGCCTGCCATCACCAGCTTGGTCGACTGGATCACCAGCTTGGTCGACTGGATCACCAGCTTGGTCGACTGGTGAGCGAGTCTGCTTGCGAGCGGAAAGACCCGGGTTCGAATCCCGCTGCCGACATGGTTGACGCGGCTAGAAATACGGCATGGGACTTGGGTAAAACAACCGAATAATTATCGAAGTAATTATCCGACCCAAGAATGGGCCAGAAGGTTCGTTCCTATAGCCTCATTCTATTCTATTCTATTCTATTATTTGTCAAGACGAATTATTAATGTGCTCACAGAGCCAGCAGAAACTATATTTTCGAGCAGCTTGTTCCAGATTCCGGTAATTTTTACCGGAAATAAATGTAGGGCCTGGGATGTCTAGACATTTTCAATTATAAGTTTTTAGCTCTAATTTCTCGCTTGCATGTTGTCGTCTCTGTCGAAAAGCCCTTTTAGGGTAACATGATTAAAGGCGTTAAGATGCTTATAGGTCTCGATCTCTTATAGATATCTTTGTTGCTATGCTGCTTCAATATGTGTGTCATTCATCGTGCATAGAAAATCTGATCACAAGCCACAGCATGCATTACAGGACAACACATCAAAGAAATACTAAATGACTAAGTACACATACACCTTAAATACATCATACACCTTCTGGTTAAGAAAAATTTCGTACAGTATTGTACGGTGTGTGAGCTTCTGAATTGTTGTCTTGTCTTTCACGCATTTGAGACTGCCACTCGCCAGTGAAAACAAAGAAAACAAATATAGATAAGAAAACTGTATAGATGCACTGTTTTCATGACAGAGTAGTGCAGGAAATTGGACTCAGGGGAATTAAAAAGAATATTTTTCCCATCACTCAGAGAATAAAGTGACACTTCCAGCATGAGAAAATGAAATATTAACAACAGTTCTTAGGAAATTGTAAATTTTTTATGGGTTGATGGACCAGGCTATTTAGAGGGTCAACCGAGTTATTCAGAAATAGAACGTGTTTGTGGAAAATCGGCAGAAATTTACATGTAAGAAAACAAAGGCAATTAATGGATGTGTAAAATAGGTTTGTGGAAGAATGAAATAAATTTGTGCAAAGATGGAACATACGCCTTTAAAGTGAGGTACCAATATAGTAAAAGCAGGAAGAGAAATACAGAGAGGTGGAACAGGTTAATGGAGATATGGGAGTAGTTTATGAACAAGTGGTAGTCTACGTAAGTTTTGCAAGCAGACGTGCTTTTGATTGCCTCGCTTTCATATTATTTTACAAGCAGAGTATCCAAGAAATTATCACTGAAGAATATCAGGTACATTACTGATGCACAAAGCTGTGTCATTTTACCCACATTCAGCTGTGAGTTATAAGTTAGGTCTTATAATGACACAAACAGCGTACAACTTTAGTTAAGTTAGTTAAGACTCACATGAATAAAATCTTTCTAGCGAAGCCAGAGCTTCGCTGACGGCCGAAACTGAAAGCTCTGAAAATATGGGAGACGCAGTCTTATCTCAAATGTAATTAGCTGGTCAAACTAAGGCATTCATATGAAATTACCTCCACTACTCTACCTTGAAAGTCTGCCTTGATTATAAATCTTTCATCCACCATTCCTTCTCGTTGAGACACAAGAACCTGAAGCTGACGCACGGAACCACATCTTGCTACATTAAAAAATAGCTCATCATTCCTTACAATTCACACCTCATTAACGCATTCAAGTATGATAATTTCAAGACAAACTGCATTTTAGTAAAAAAAAATTCTGTCATGAAATGCAAGAGCGTTCCGAGACCGCGTTGTTTCCACGTCCACGCAGTCGATGGGATCAGGGCGCTTTGAGCTGACGGCTTCTCAGTGCTGCAGCAAACAAATTTTTGGACAGAACGCTGGTGCAAATACACTCAACCATCATCATCTCAACCGTGCTCCGTAGTTTTTTCTGTGTTTTGTGCCCATATTTGATCTTTAATATATTTATATTTTGTTTATATTATATTGATATATATGTTCTTATCATTAGTTAGTATAATTTACGCATGTAAGTGCATATTTCCGAGACGTATAGGCGTAAGTTCCGACTGTACCAAACCGGCTTACAAACGTTCGTAAGAACGGAACTCATTCATAACCAGAAGACTCCATGTATACATATGCGTGCACACGGTGTTAACATGTACCAAAAATATCTTTATTTGTATTTATTAAAATTCTTCTACAGTATTATCCGTTTTTTTTTTGTTCGTGAATTCTTTCTCACTGCCTATCTGCACAATTTCCATCACTAGGCCTCTGCACTCTTACTCAAGACGTTTGTCTCTCAAAATGCATGTAAATTTGTCGCTTAAGGACGATTTTTTTTGTCTTGGATAGCCAACTCATGAATGTTCACAAATAGCTTATACCACAAGCAACATCAGATGCTCACACAACCATGCTCATAATACCTTCACCCAATTTTTTCACTGATACGTTTGAAAGAAATTTTATGGTCCACTTGTACTGCAAAGCAACTATTTTTTCCAAGTCCTGTAGAATTTCCTCTGTCTTTTGAGACTCACTGAAGTCACACGGCGGCTTTTCTCCGCCTGGTCTCAGACCTGCTGACGCTGCTGCTGGCACAGCGGCGGCTGAACAACCCCATAATTTCTAGTCACGATGAACCTAGCAATAGACTTACCTGGTCCTGTATTAATAAGTGAAGGAACAAGGTATAATAACTTCAGGCTAAATGTTCATAATACATCTTCATTCTTAGCAGTTTCGCTCACTGGAAAAGTGTGTATGTATATGCATATCTTGCTGAGTATGAATGAAAACTTGCCTGTGTTTTCCTGAGTATGTTGGATGCTATGATTTTCAGAAATTGTAAGTGCTTTTAAACATCGTGTCTTAACTACGTACCTATGTCTGTACACATGCAGTACTGGTCAGAAGTATTAGGTCAGGATCAATTTTATTGTATCGCATGTATATTAAAACATGTTTATTAGTAAAAACACTAGTAATATGAACCATACCATCTATAAACTATGATATATTCAACAGACGTTATAACATGAATTTCTAACACCAAAACAAATAAATAACAACGATATTTTTTATTTAGCGTGTGACCCTTTTGCGACCGTTTTAAATATTGCTGCTATTTATTTGTTTAGTGGTTAGAAATCTAGATACTAACATTTGTTGAATAAAGTTTATATCTTTTATAAGTAATATTACTCATTTTTTATTTGTATGCAACACGCAATAGAAGTAAAAAAGGTTTGTCTTAATATTATTTACCTGTACTGTACAAAAACTACATTTCTTCGTACGAGCAACGCTCTTGCAAAGATGAGATTATCTTTCGTATTCCAAAACAGTCCACCTTTAAAGTTTTTGTGAGAGCACAAAATTACATAGCAGATCTTTATCACTCCTCGGCGTTATGAAGAAAAAATATTACATACAAAAACAGTCGTACAAATACATTCAAAACTCCAAAGCTCAAAAGCTCATTTTCACACAAGCGAAAACATTCGAGGAATTATATTTCATGGGAAATAAATGTGTACCCTAAATTATTCTGTATACTCTTCCATGCATTCCTTCGTATAACCGGACGCATCGTTTGAAAAATAACTTCCCTTTAAGATTTATTTTCTCGTAACCATGATAAAGTGGCAATAAATAATAGGAATTTACCTAGATAGAATTCAAGTTCTTCATATAGCTGTGAGTAAGATTTCATGTGCAAAGCTTTATACTCTTGGTGCTTAGTTAAACAAATGATTTCAGATAACACGAGATAGGTACGGTGTTCCAGAATTTTGAAGACACTAGACAGTTCCTGTGGAAATTCCACGATTTAGATTTGACTAATTTTAAATTATTAGAAAGATGAATGCACGAAAGATTTAGAACGAATTGTTAAATTTTAAATGACTAATTTTTATTAATTTCATTCAAAACTTCCTTTCTGTATTTTATCTACCGATAACATGGCCCAGATAGTACCCATTGAAATTACTTGGTTTAAAAATAACAATAAAATAAAATTAAGGATCTATGGAATAGTTTTCTGTTATATATACTAGATCCACGCGTGAAAAATCACGGTTTTTACTAAATTTGTCGTTTTAATTTGCCAGTGGACGATGGCTTTGCGAAAGAGTTTTCCCATTGATTGATGTGCCTTTGGTATCCACAATACAATGCTTACAATGCATGTATACCCTACGAAATTTATTTTTTATCTAAATCCGTAGGAGCGTCTATTATGCAGGGTGGCCCATAAGTAAGGTACCTTTTTAAAACTGTTTTCAAGAAAATTACAATTCCGAAAACAATAACTCAATTTCCAAAATCTTTGGCCTTATACTAAGTGGTAGCCAGGTTACTGGTCAAACTATTTTGAAATATTGCTTTTCGCATTATCAATTAAAAATATCGAAGCATCACGATGAATTTCAACAGGAAAAGGTCTAAAAAAATTCCTATTTGTAAGAACAAACCGATTGTGTTGTGTGGATATCATAATGCAAGTGAAAGGGAATTGAATTGCCACAGAAAAATAATGCAATAGAATGACTTCTTGTATTTCTCAAGCTTTATCCTTGTTGCTATCAAAGCTATCGATTAGAAGAGTGTGACACACGGACAGACGGACGGACGCACGTGGCTCTTATTATAGTCTTATCTACCGATAACATGGTTGCGTAAGAAATAAAAGCTAATAAAAATAATGAGTATTTTATAGTGATCCTCCGCCTCTGGTATCCACAATACAATGCTTGTAAACATGCGTACCCGTTCTGATTTCAGTTCAATAATTTTTCTTCAATGATAGATAAGAAGTAATGAGACGGATGCAGAGAGAGAGAGAGAGAGAGATTAGAGATACACTGTCTATTGTATATGTAGATAAGCATTGTATTGTGGATACCAAAAACGCCGGGTTGCAATAAAACACACAATTTTCCCCCGTTATTAGCCTTTTTCTTCTACACAGCTATGTTATTAGTAGATAGGATGCAGAATGGAATTTTGTATAGATTCATGAAAAATATTCCGATTCAGATAGTACCATGAGTAAAACTGAAAAATGTATTTTATTTCATAGATCCTTAATTTTATTATTTTTAAACTGTGGAATTCCCACAGCTACCATCTAGGCTATGTTAGCGGTAGATAAGATACAGATTGGAAGTTTTGTATACCTTCATTAAAACCACAATAATATAACGTAAATCTATAATACATTTGTTTGTACAATAATTTCAAATTAGTTGCATTGGAACTATCTAGTTTTTCTTATATGAAGAACAAAAACATTGAATATTTTCAGCCTGTCTGTGCCTGAAATACAAGCCTATCTACACGCAAAAGCTAACGCCCAGGTTAAATGAAATATCAAATATTTTTATTCTTATGCCTCAGTTGACGCCAACTTCACATCTGATTGCAAGTTACCTGACTGAAAAATAAATAATTTCTTCAGCACACAGTAGTGTTAAGACTCAGAAGTGAAACTCCGAATCTGAGTCGCTCCATGCCACGAGGGCAAAGACGCCACCATCTAAAAGAAAAGTGTTTTCTGTGTTTTCTATCGCACCGAAAACTGACAGTCAAGTTTGATTTTTTGGCCTCGTCAGCTGAGTGATACTGTTTGCCGTCCAGAAGCAGCGTCCCACTGGAATTGCATGCTCCAGACCCATGGGTTGTTTTGTATGGCGATTACTGAAAGCCTATTTTTGGCATCTTCTCCCTGGTGGCATGCAGCACCTCATATTATGCCAGCGACAATTGTGTTTTAATTAATGTTGCGTGAATGTACAGAAATTGATGACACATGGAGTTGAAATTTAAGTGAGCACCAAATAATTTTTCTATCACCGGTCAGACACAACCAGGTTAGGAATTTATTTATTTATCTAATGCATAAGCTTGTCTATTACGCCTCTACTGAAATACTTATCAACAAAAAACTTTAGATCAATCTCAGAGACCAATTTTGGGTCTTTGATGTAGTTACTTGAGTTTACCTTGTTACTGAGTTAACCTCTTACTGAGGTTGATAATTCCTCACTGAGGTGTAATCGCCTCCTTCTTCGGTTGAAAATATTCATTAAACTTTTTTCTCAAGACCTCAAAGCATTCGTGTGTTGGTTGTGTACGACTTCACAAACTGAGTAACTTAAACAATATTTCATAACTTAGAGCAGAGAAAGTTTCTGCGTGAGGTAGTTTCACCTATAAAGTCATTAATGAAATTTAGTAATAAATACACTAATAGTAATAAAATAATGTTCAAAATTAACCGTACTAGAAATGATGTTACAAGTATACAGCCCCTCACCCGTTATTTGTAAATTGAGATCCTCTATTAAAGAGGATCTATAAAATTAGAGCCCCGGAACTCTGAACAAACAAAGAGTTATTATTGGATCAGAAGTCTTTGATCACACCCAAGTCCGCGTTTTTAGATCTTGTCGACTTTTTCAGTGAGAGTTTGTGCGGACACATAAAAGACTCGGAATGCTTTTGTTGCCTACAAATTTAATCAGTCATCAAGATGATATTTGTACTGAACAGAAGAGCTCATCAACGAGTCGGATCATAACCAATCCATTGAGAACGTGAGCACAGCGGAGGAACACAGTACGGAACTGCTTTCTGAGCTTACATTTGTGTCCGAAATTTAGATTTTACGGAAATCAACTGTTGAGGCAAATGATAATTGGTAATTAGAGCAATGAAGTCGTGTGTGGCAAAAAGAAGTAAGAAAAGTTTCGCAACACAAAAATGAGTAGGTAACATACATCCGAAATCAGGGCATGGAGATCGAGCAAACGAAACAGAGACGAAATGAGGGTAAAAATATCGAAGGCAAGTAGCTTTTCTTCAGTGATAGGTTCTAATCCATGAAAATTTCGTATTTCATAGAGTTACGTCGTATTTTAGTTGTAATATTCCAACTGAGGAACGCCAGTTAAGAAATATTTACTCAAATCACGAGGTCTTATTCAGATTAATGGACCCTTGTGACACAATGCAGAGGTAACGTAGCTTGGTAAGCGACATGCTTGATTTGTGTCAGCAAACAGTGTTTCAAAACGTTTTCAGTTTCTGCCATATTTCATCGATGCTGAAGTCTGCCTCCAACTAATGTTTAAGCCATTCTCAAATGCTTATTTTTTCACGTGCTATTATGAATTTTTTTTAGAAGTAGTAATGGTAGAAAATATATGCATTCATGATACAACGAGAAAGAAGCATTGACATCCTATCATAAGTATTCGATTAAATCAATTTTGTCTGTAAATAACCAATAAATCAGTTTTCATATTCATGATTACTAGTGCGGACCTATATTCAGAAATGAAATATCGAGTAAACATTCTCTCATTTTTAGCAATAAAGTTTTAGTTTTCATTCTCTCAATCAATTTCGCTCCGGAGCTTTATCGTATTGTGAACGTGTAAAAATAATTACTACGCAAACTCGTGTTTGAATTTCTGTGCCAATGTTAGAGCTATCGCATCCGAGTGACGGCCATCCACCTCTCTGATTGGATACGTTGATATTCAAATGAAAATTCTTGTTTTTAGTGCGGCGAACGATGTTGAGCAAAGTATTTGAAACCCCTCTAGTTTTTGTCGCTTGGCTCCATCTATTCATTTTGTCTCGAAAATAGCGGGAGTAAAACTTTGATGTATTGGAACAAGTGAGGGCAATCAAAAGACAACGACAAATTGAAGGACTCTCCAGCCTTAAAAGCTCTAACAGAATTGACAACCTCAAGAATATAAGAAGAATACACATATTGTGCAGCTTTGAATCACCGAGGAAGTACTTTCTCGTCACCAGACGCTGGTCTTGTACAATAGAAAAACAAATTGTCTTGAAAAGTGACAGGTTTGTACCGGGTGTAGACGTACATATTACTTAAATATGTTGAGCTCAACGGCTACGAGATCGAATTATTAATGCCAATATAATTTATTTGTGTTTTTTTTCTTTATAAGACGAGCTTGTATTTGTTTCAGTAATATTTGAAATTGTGAGATTTCCAGATTTTACATAGAATGAAATTTAAAAACGTTTTTGTTTAATATTTCCTCATCATCAATACTTGCACTTTGCAAAAAAGAATGTAAACAGCAGGATTTTTTTGTAAGATATTTAAAATTTTTCGATTTGATTAATGTTAGAAAGGCTTCAAAACTTCAGTGTGAATTCTTTGAAAATTTTCAATTAAGAAGTATTATTTGAAAAAATAAATATTCTCTGAATATAATGATACCTAAATACTATAATTAAATTCATGATGCGTACTAATTCGGGCGTTGCTCGTGTGACAAGGATTGAAAGTTTATGCTATTATGTTTGTTATTATTAAAAAAATTCAATTGGCTGATAGGTAACTTTTTTCCATTTCGAATAGATGGGTTAATTAAGATTTTTGAACTTACAGTAATTATTGAAAAAAATATATTTCCTAAATTTCTGACTCTTCATTTTTTTCTTTGGCTTGTGCAGCAGTTCATTAAAAAAATGAAATTACTTTCCATATTTCCTAATCTTCAAAATATATTCAAAATAACAGTTCATTTTTTCTCCATTATGAATAAGCAGAATATCATGAGGCTGAAGAAAATTTTAAATTTCAAAACTTCCATAACAGAATTGAGTAGAAAATCTAGTCCTGAGTTTTTAAGTCAGAGACTGGAAGTATATCATTCGAAATTCTTACAACAAATTCGAAAAGATGGAATGCAAAGTGGCCACTGGCACCCAAGTGAGGCGTGATCTGCTTACTGAGTGCGACAGTCGCTCGATAACAGCAGAGGTACTTAAATCTCAAGACTAAACTCCGTAGAGTTTCTACTCGCATGTGAAGCTCTGAAAATATATATATGGAATTTCAGCCTTCTTTTATGCGTCTGTTGACTATATTTTTACGTCCTCATTATTAGATTTTAACGCTGTTTAGGATTTTTTATAATCATTCAGATCATTTATAATGACGCTTTTGATCTTCTAGCTAAATGTATATTTTCATCTAAGCATACCGCATAAGACTGCATGTGAATCAAAAGTAGCTTATCAAAGCATGCTTTTCTTTGCAGTTTGAAATCAGAAAGCGATATTTTCCTAGAGTGATTGATTGAATAATATTCTAAAACAACATACAGTTTTTCAAAATCATCCCATATTGAATTATCATTTACTAAAGAACTAGTCTGTTTAACCAAAACCAATAAAGATTGCAACATTTAAATTAGCCATTAATAATGTTGTACAGTACACCACCTTGCAATCTGTCAAACAAATAATTATGTCAAATATATTAAAAAGAAAGCAAGGATGAAAAAGTTGAAGAACTGGTGAAGAACTAGTCACTAGTGAATAACTAGTGACTGAAAGATTTGTCAATGCACTATGTTCGTAGACCATTTGATACCGGAAGAATAGAATAGAATAGAATAGAATGAGGCTATAGGAACGAACCTTCTGGCCCATTCTTGGGTCGGATAATTACTTCGATAATTATTCGGTTGTTTACCCAAGTCCCATGCCGTATTTCTAGCCGCGTCAACCATGTCGGCAGCGGGATTCGAACCCGGGTCTTTCCGCTCGCAAGCAGATTCGCTCACCAGTCGACCAAGCTGGTGATGAAAGGTCACATGTGTTCACAAATCTATACATCAACGCTATACATGCATGCAGACACGAGGCAGGGTGAGGAATTATGTACTATAATTGACATTCGATCATACATGTACTTATGACCTTAATAATTTAGTGATAGAGCGTACATTCCGGTTTATTTCTGTTCAGTTAAATTTTCCCACATGCCGTGCAGTTCTCAATTCAGTACTAGGCAAACTGATTCAATACAGACTAAATAATAATATTACACCCTTAATTAACAACTTTGGAGAGCTTCTCTTACTGTCCACATCACATGAATCATAATTGAACTTACAATAAATACTTCCAATGGTAAAAATTTCACAACACCCTAATCTTGAATGCTTCTGCAATGCGAGTACTTGAAAGTTTTTAACTAACTGTGATCCCCAACTTGCGCTACGGCCTCGCTCATTCTTTATCTTCTGAAAATGGCAAGAGACTGTAATTTGTTCGCTCCAACATCTGGTAAAGCTGTGTAAGTTTCAGCTTAGGAGACCAACGTTCTCGTGTAAGTTAAGAACCTTTCAAACGACGGCTTCCGGTTGCGTAAAGAGACTTCCTGCTCTAACGTCCGGACTGAAAAATGCCTGAGCACTTGAGAAAGCTTTCAGAGTAGCAGGAGGATGGTTTGTGTTGCAACGTGATGCAAGAGGATCATGTGCCCTATACTGGAATGAAACTCGTAATTTTCAATAGGGAGTTATAGAGCAGAATCCTATTTTAGGGGTGGGTTTCATGGAGATAAGCTTTTTATTTAAAGTTGAAGATAAATCAATGCGTGCACCAAACCGTATAAGAATCTGCTCACTGTGAAAGATCTTCCTGTTACGGATTAATTTTTTTTGTTATTTTTTGTTGTGGTGCCCAGAGCTGTTACTGGTCCATAGGCCTACAGAGAAATACAGATTAGAAAGAGGTATTGTCTTTATAATTTCTCACTAATTATTCACCATTTAAATCAGGTGTCTAGATTATTTTTGGAGAGTTATAAAAAAACTTTTCCATTCGCAGAAAATATCCCTTCCACGCACCATAGTAAGGCTAAAACTCAGTGAATTCTGTGCTTTATACTCACGAGAGACAGTTTAATCCCGTACATAAGCTAAAAAATTTATTGATTTATACCAGATTGTGCATACGTACAAAACTTGTGTGTTTTTTAACTAACGTAGAACTATTCCTCAGTAAAACTTGAAAATCGATAGAGCTAACGAGCCACCTTTGTTAGGAGTCTTCAGTGGTTAAACCAAGAATATAATAATGATGTTAATAATAATGATGTAACGAGTCTTCTCATAAATGATCATCTTTCTGTTCTAAAATTTGAATGTCAGAGTACACTGTGTTCTTTGTCTGTATCCGGCAATTATTGATGTACACCAAATTTATTACATTTTCGTATACGATTTGCATACCTGACGTCAAAACACAAACACAGAATTATCAAACAGCTGTAAAATTTAACAATCAAATAACTGATTGCACTTCTTCGACAGGAGCAGGACTATTGTAATACAGCAAAATTTTTATTGTTTGTTAGAAATGTTAAATTAAAATATTGTAAGAAACTTTGCGTTCTATAAGTCAAAGATTTTTAGATTCAGTTATTTGTAAATTTTATTTGTACTAAGTTTGAAGCGCTGGAAGGATTTTCAGTCAGAGCTGATACTTAAATTTCCCTTTTTTCTGTGTTCTTCACATAAACTATCAGTTTTGTTTCAAGGCATTATCAATAAATTTCTCATTTGGTTTATTTATTAACAGTGCATGAATCATCTAACTACTTTGAGGTCCGACTAGGTTTCTTAATAGAGCTCTCTCCTGAGATCCTTTTTCCTGAGATTTAAATTACTTTATTTAAATAACAGAGATTCTCTGAAGCCATTGGAAGTAATCCACTTACTCTATTTTTACTATTTAGTCTCTGGTTAATTAGAGCCATGAAGCACAAACCGTATTCCCCCAGAAAAACAAGCTCCAAATCAATTACTAATATACCTTCTTACTTTCAACTTATTCCACCTCTCATTATTCTTAAACATCTCCCCGTGATGGCCATTTGTACCACTTCATTTCATAAGAACTTTTGGTGGATTTTGAAGCGAATTAACAGCTAATATTTGGATTCATTGAAATAATAATTATATTCTACTCTATATATTTCCATTAATTCTCGAACTATTTTTACATTATAAATCAAAGGGATTTCTTAAAAACTTCGTCTGTATTACACAGTTCGTCAGTGCTGCTTTCCCACTATGTCAAGCACTAACTTAGAGCAGGGTACAAGCCGGACTGCAGCATTGTATAATAGTGAAGAACACGTAAATTATTTTTGGAGCATACTTTTTCATTTGCGTAATACTTTACAGTGTCCTTTCAATTGAGAGATTACTGGTCCCAGTCAGCCCAACTCATTATCCTTACTTAAATTTTAAAAGAGAACTTTTAAATAAGCTCAAACGTCTTCAGTATGCTTCAAGCATCGACTGTAGTCTTTCATTTCCTTACAAGTTTCCAGCATTGTGCTTCTCTTCAATCTTCACATTTTTAATTTACCTATTCCTTTTCAATTTATCTTATTCCTTTCTTCATCAAAATCTGTCAATATTGAATACCTAATTCATTTTTCCTTACACTTTTTAAGATTATTTCATAAGCACCCAGTCGAATTAACAAGCATCAGTCTGACAAGCTCGTGTGCTGGAGCTCGGTGGCTTAACATCAACGCAATGATAGCACATTTTACAGCCAGCAGGTGGCGACAGAATCCTCCGCCAGGATCGGCGACAGCGTCCTGGAAAAACGACCCTAATCTTCCAATAGACGACCACATTCTTATGATAAGCAGGGAGATATTTCCTGTTCCAAGCTGCGGTAAATATCGTAAGTGTCGCAATCAAGGTCTCGCGCTCGACGCACGAGCGAGACGTCCTTGTCTGGTCGAGCATTCAGTTTAAGGTTTACTTTCGCTGCAAAAAAGCGTCGATTAATTGAACCTAATTTTTTTGATGGAATGCACATAGCTACTTTTCAAATTTATCAGCCTGTTCTTTTCACTCTAGAGTGCTGGGAAGAGATGCAGCCTTCGGATGAAACACCTTCGACTAACTCCTTCGAAGATTTGGCTTGCGTAAAATTTTTTATATTAATGCTGGATTGATTCCGTAAGATTATCCTTAGTAAGCCGGGAGTAGCACCTCCAGGAATATTCCATACACGAAATTTGGAACGAATACAGCCTAAACTGTGTAAATACATAATACATATTAAATAGAACCACAAATTTTTGAGCAGGGCGTTTTCAAACCACTTTTAAAATTAGGCGTTTTGCCTGAAAGAAAATATCATTTTTTCTAACAATGGAAATTTTTGTGGAATAAAATGACTTGCCATGAAATCAAAAAGACCATATCAAATATATCAGTACAATTTATAAAAACGAATACATTAGCAGAAGATGCCAAATCCACATTAGAGAAGATACTAATACCAATTTAGTGTCGATAACATTCCAGCAGTAGCGGCTAAAGGAAGACTGTCACATGAAACTGAAATAATTCATCTTCTGAAATTTACTGAGCTTGTTTGACTGTCTACCTCAAGCTTTTTGAAAAACATACAGCCTAGATCAGTTATGAAGAGATATCTCTTCGAATATTTCAAAATCTTGTAGCTATCACTTTTCCGAAGGTATTTTTCTTTTCTTGATTTAGATACTAAAGAGTTCCCGTGAAAATTCCACGGGCATTAATAATATTAGATGTTAAACAAATCTGTATTCCACCATTAACATCCATCATTTTTACCTCCCCTCCTATAAACACCTCCCTTTTGCCCAAGTTATAGAAGCAGCCTGTAATTTCACTTGAATTCCTAATTCTAGGCGACGAAGGCGATTTCAATTTTTCTGCTCGCATAAAATTGTGAAACTGCCTAAGTGTAGCACTTCTTTTATTAACAACAGTAAAGCGTCGGAAACAACACAATTGAGTTGCGCAAAACTCCCCTTATTAACTACCTATATTCTCTAAACTAGATTAAACATTCTATTGGATAGCCAACTCGATTCAAATGGTCTGTGTCATGGTTTTGAGAGTACAAACGCACTAAAGCCTTCAAATTATTTCCTTCTAAATTCTCACTATTAGTTTTACAGTTCTCTGCTTGCACAGGTATTGCAAATTTACAAAGAGTATCGTATATAGTCTCGCTTCAATGAACACGTTTTATTGTTCAGAGACTCCGATGACAATCCTCAAAGGTGTTCTAAAAACTTGACCGTGAGGAAAACCCAATTAAGTTCAATTTTAGCATTAAATAACAAGAGTAACGGACTTGAATGGATGCATGTATCCCACAAGCATAGTGAAGATGCCAGGCTTCTTCATTCAAAGCTCTTCGTATTCATCCAGATCAAGAACGCAGTTACAGAATGCTCACTCACTGAAACGGGTTTGATCAATGGGTTACAGAATATTGACAATGAGCGAAATCGAACAAGATTGCCTATCAAATATTCATTATTCCCTCAGTTCCATCGAAGTACAGTCTATGTGATAAATTCTGGCTGGCGCTCCATGATTGAAGTGCCGAATATTCGGACGCGAGAGATGCAGCTCTCGAACGTCGGTTACGTCCTACCGATTCATGCTGGCCAAGTAATTTATTTTTGAAGCTTTTTATGAAAGTATACGTGCAATAGGTACGTAAGTACCTATTCCAGGTAGTCTTTTATGAAAGTTTTCTTTTTTCTAGGTAGTCTCTTTATGAAAGTATACGTGCAATGGGTACGTAAGTTAATGATTTTTTCACCATGGTGTTTGCAAAAATCACGTAGATGTAAAAATAAATCACCGTATTTTTATATCCGTATTGTCCTGTTCGCAGATGAGCTTGAAAAACATGAAGTAAAATCTTTTAAATTAATCGGAGTAAGTTTCTACTACATTTATTTTATTTTAAAGTGACTTATCTAGCAATTAACAGTAACGCTTGACCGTAATGTGTGCGTGTGTATACCTACGTGTGTTTATGCGTGTGTGCATGTATGTATGGCTATGTGTATGTGTTTGCATGTGCTAGTTAGCGTGCCAATGAAGTCTGTCTGTTCAGAAATACAAATACAACTTTTAAATAAGAAATACAAACTTTTTATCTTCAGTTACTGTGTAAGTCAAGCGCCTGAGATTTACTCTCTTAATTTCCTGACTTTATAATTTGAGCTTTGTTTAAAATTTTACTCAATGCTTTTAGTTTTAGACACATTTTTTCATTTGAGAAGCAGAAGTTACTGCCTAAGGCAACGTCATGCCCTAAATGTTCATGAGTTCTGTTCAATCAAGCTAAATTTAATGCTCAATTAATTTACATAAATAAGCAAGCCTTGTGCTAGACCAAATATGAAAACTTGAGAAAAGAAAATAAATTTGTTTAGTTTGAAATTGCTGTATTTTTTGCTTGGTTTTCATAACATACAAACTTTGAGTGTATTGTGTGATAAGCTCTTTCCCATTATTCAAATTATGAAACTAGAATTTCCATAATTTTTTATCGAGTATTCCCTTCTGAGAACACATTAATCGAACTAAAAGCCTACACAGCTTTTTATTGTCTGCTAAAGCATTTCTAATTTATACATGGAAGCATCTTTATTATTTCCTTAATAAAGTTAGTAATATGAAAGGTGCCAAACTAGAGCCGTAAATCGAAATATAATTCCAAAACTATGTATGAGGAAAAGCGAATATTATCCAAATTGAAGCCAAATTCTTTTTATTTTCATTCCTTATTTAATTTCCACAATGTTTCATTCGAGTCAAGAAAGAGCCTGAATTTCATTAAGCTGGAAACGGCTCCACTGACGTAAATAAATGGAGTAACACACGTAGCAAATCTCACCTTCGCAAGAGCCACCAGATATCCACATTATTTGTCGAGGTCAAATTCTGCTACTCCTCCTAATCTCGGAAATGCAGGGCTTTGTCCGGGCACCTGTACCACTTTTCAAAGACCGAACTCTGCAATCCACTGCCCCTGGCCTCTGAGTCTGAGAGTCTCAGGAGGACACCTCGAAGCCGTCATGTCACTGGCATCAGTAGCTTTGTTCTTCAAGTCGCTGGTGTTTTTTATTTTGTTAGACGTGATGAATTTAGAGCTAAACATGGAAGATCTGGTCGTTTTCATTTGTAGAATTCGTAATAACTTTATTAGTAACTTCTAATTCGAAGTATACATTTGTGGTTCTATTTAATTCTAAATCATTCTACTATCTCTGAATTCCTGCTTGTGGAAGTAGAAGACAGTCGTGCTAGGTTTTATATTGTAATCATTTATTAAAACTAACATAGATTACAAAATGTTATTATAAATAGCACTTTCACTTTTAATTGTCACCTAGCTCTAAAAAAATCTTTTTAAGCAATGTCATTTTGATGTGAAACAAATTTCCCAAAAAATTCTATTATTAGGACACAATACACAATACACAATATTTTATGAATTTGAAAAGTACCTCTAAACCTATATCTCTTTTTTCCCTACATTGTTGTAGATATCGTTAGATGATCCGTCCTAATTCTCATTGCAAGAATATAACCAAAATTTAAACAATGCTATATGCATTACTACTAATATTGAAGGATTCTCACACTTAAAAATGTAAAGCAAATATTAAAGCAACTTTGTAGAAGTTTTTCCATCAGAAAAAATATCTATAAAATGAAATGGGAACATCAGAATTTGCAGTGGATCTTTTTTAATTTATTCAAATTTCTGAGTTTGGCTGAATAACGAATTGTAAATAATAACCTCCAGCTTGGTCGACTGGTAAGCGAAGACCCGGGTTCGAGGTCCGCTGCCGCCGTGGTCTGTTGTGCTTGACCATCGGCGGCTAGAATTACGGCATGGGACTTGGGTACCGACCCAAGAAATGACCCAAAAGGCTCGTTCCTATCGCCTCATTCTATTATATTCTAATTCGTTCATTGCGTTTCTATCTGCGCATAATGAGGCTGTAAGTCTTTGAGTGTTGCCACCAGTAAGATGCTAGTGTCAAATTTTATAGACTCATAGTCAGAAGCAGTTGATTACAATTTCAACTATTTATATTTCAAAAAGATAAATTTGGAATTGAATGCAATGTCGTTGTTCATTACTGACGATTTAAATCGTATCTCAACTTAAAAGATCTTCAAATATGGACAAATATTTGTAATATCTGTTGAAGTTTAGGGAATGTCCTCGCTAAGTTGTCCCAGAGAAACTCTAAATTTATATTTCTGTTACAGGTATTCCATTGCAAACAGCTTTGAAAATTAAATGTTTTAACTGCCTGTGACCTCACGTTTCAAGTAGCCGGTTCCGAGTACGTAGGCATTTAATCGACGGAGAAGTGCGTCCACTTTAGACTCGAGTGCTCCAGTAGAAGAGTTTACTATAGCTTTGATCTCAAAACACATAAAAAAGCGTCGCCAAGTTTGGCATCAGTTTTAGTCTCACCACAGCGTTTGATCGTCACTCATCCAACAAACCCCTCTTAGATTGCAAAAAACTGTTCAAAGTGCATTAAGAGTGTCAAGGTACTGAAGTAAAGAGATATCACCACTATACGCTGCTAACTCGCAGAGTAGCCATGCATTTTATCGACACGCTCGAAACATAGTCACAATTTTGTGTACGTTGATGTTGAAGCTACAAGATTTGAACTTCAGCTACGCAGTCACAGTCCTTAGTTTGTCATGTCTTTACTATAGAAATGAATGAGAATCCAAGTAACTTCAGGCTGCTGCGACGGCAAGCGGTGCAAACAGCCGCCACATGAATATGCCTATAAACTTTAATATTTACCTTCCAACTTCACCAGCCAAAAAGCGTAATGTAATTCCTTTCTGATTTTATTTATTTTATCAGTTAAAGTATACATTCAGGTATAAGTATCTATTTGAAACATGAAACTTTACGTTTGCCATGTGTAATTGTTTCAAAAATTGACACTACCAAGTACCTACTCCATTGGACTTAGTACGGGAAAGAAAAATTACTTTTTCATTTTTAAATGCCTTCCTTTATCCATTTAATTTTAGGTTTGATAACTGTGTATAAAATAAAATATTAATAGCAGTACATAAATTCAACGTCTGCAAACACACTACCTCGGCCATCTCTGTAACCTGTTCATCACATTCTCATTCTAAGTATGTGCAAAGAACGAAAAAAAATAATTGTATTAAAATAAAATAAAACATCTTTTATGTTTCAAAGTAAACTTAAGTAATTTTTCTGAATTCATTTTCCTACCATTATTGAACGGAAAGATATCCAACACATTAAGCGTCTTACATGTACGTGAAGTGTCTGCTGCTGCATCAAGGGTTCACAAGGAGGAACACGTCACATTCTTTGAAAATAAAAGACAAATATACGATATTTCCCACAAGGTTTACCCCAAAAAATAAGAACCAGCTTCATAGTCCCACATGGGAACTGCTGAACCTGCTTCCTGTGTGTCGCCGAGTCCATTTGCGCCCAAAAAGAGACTCATGTCAAAGGTGCTGACAAATTGCCGAGTTAAGACCGTAATATGACTCCTGCAGACAACTAGCGTGATTGATCATGAGACTCTCATGAAGAGCAACACCGGCTCTTAAGAAGTGATCATGAAGAGCAACACCGGCTGTGAAGAAGTGATCATGAAGAGCAGCACCGGCTGTTAAGAAGTGATCATGAAAAGCAGCACCGGCTCTTAAGAAGTGATCATGAAGAGCAACACCGGCTCTTAAGAAGTGATCATGAAGAGCAACACCGGCTCTTAAGAAGTGATCATGAAGAGCAACACCAGCTCTTAAGAAGTAACGCTGTGTTTGGGTGTGAGTTGAGACGCACCGGCGCTCTGGCGTCTCACCTCAAGCGGGGTTTTGAACAAAGTATTTTTACACTCAGATTATTTCGCATTTTTGGAAATTCAGGAAGTTTAGCCAGAAGGGCTTTATCTCGCAGAGGGCTACAGTTACGAAAGCTTTCATGGAAATGTTTTACATGCAATTATTAAAAGTTTGAAAAAAGGAACGTTAATTGGAAACACTGCTGAAAGTTCACTGTTAAAAACATCTTCTGAAGTTAAATGCACGATGCCATGAGAATGACAACTACACATAATTTACCAAAGTGCTCAACTGTAATTTTTTCCCACTGACGACGATATTTACTTCACACTTGCATAATTTGCTTTTAACTGTCATTGGAGATGAGAATATTCCTTAAAAAAAATTAGTGCATAGTGTCAGTTTCACTGCGAGAAGAGTTTGCACGTCTAGCCTTCGCACAAACATGTGTGCAGTTAAAAGTTATTGATGCATAAAAAAGATCCAATTTTAATTTCTTCCGTTAGTAACAGGTAAATGAGTTTGTAAAATAGTAGGAAATTAAACATAAATACTTTATCGAGTAATATGTACTGACATAATAAATATTTCATATCTGGGCCTAAAATAATAAGAAGAAATAACTAGATAGTTCCCATGAAAATTCCATGGTTTATCTATGACTGATTTGAAATTATTATAAATACTAATGTATTAAAGATTATTCACGAATTATTGTTACAAATGAGTATTTTTCATAAATATATACAGAACTTCCATTTTGTCACTTATTTATCGATAACATGGCCGTGTAAGAGAAGAAGGCTAACAACAGGAAAAAATGCCGTATTTTATAGTAATCTGGCGCCTTTGGTATCCACAATACAATGCTTGTAATACAAGTACACCCGTTCTGATGTCAGTTCAATAATCTGTCTTAAAATAAAATTTCCGGACAGAGGTATACATGAGAATTATTTGGATAGGTTCTCGTGAATTAACTCATATCTTCCAAAAATTATTCAGCACGGAAATTTTTCCTTGCCGACAAGAAAGTTCGAGCGGGCGCCGACAGCTTTACTTCGTGTCCGGAGTACGAGGTCCGAGAGAGACAGTCAATTCGCCCACAGCCCTTCTCGTATATCTGACCAAATCAAATTACTGGGGACGCTGTCTGCAGTCTTCGAGACCATGACATTTCTTTCTTCTGCAGGCAGAAAATGGACTTACACAATAATTATTGTCTGCCAAGCCTTCCTACTTGTATTTCTCTGTGAGCCGACAGTAACTTTCAAGCATCCCGGACATCAGCAGCGGCTGTTCTAAAATTAACCGCACATTAATTGTGCCAATGCTTTCCACTTGAGTTTGTCTTTTTGCTGACACAGCTTTATAGGATGTGCTGTTAGCTTTTTCGTGGACAGCGCCTTGTAGCAGCTGTAAAAAAATACTGGAGTTCTGATATCCTCTAGTGAGGAACCTATCCAGCACAATTTTCTGTTATAAAAAATTATTTATAAACTAAAATAAAAGTCCGGAGTTATCCCAATACTATAATACTTATTTACTGTTCTTAATTTTTTCATATCATTTCTATGATCATTTCAAACAGTAGCTTAGGAGCGATAGATGTTACAATTTGAATAACTTTGAAGATTAAAGTTATTCACCACATTACTATTATTTACAATTTATTCGCCACTTGTTTTTAATTAATAATATTGACCTAAATTATTCATCAAATTATAATTATTATTATTCACCTAAATTATTCATCACATTATTACTATTCACAAATTATCTACCACATTATTATAATTATTCACTAATTATTAACCGCAACATTATCATCATTCCAAAATTGTTGATAACATTTAGCATTTGGAAACTTCTCATACGGAAGTTGAACGTCAAGCTGCCTGAAAGTTCAGAAAGATTTTAGGATTTTCAACACAAGTTCGTTCCTGTGAACTCAGGCTTCTATGGAGCAGATCCTGCTTTTGGAAAAGTTCTGGCTGTATTTTCAACCATCAAAGTTCATATTAATGAACCAAATTATGAGAATTTTACCGATAAAAGAATAAATGAACTATTTTTCTTTCAATTCATAAACCTTCCTACTTGCCCATAAAATTATTTACTGCGATTATACAATGGTTTTTGTTCCGTGATTATAAGAATTCATTATTTTTAAAGAGGAATATTAAAGGTAAGAGGGCTAGGATTGCTAACTGTCATGACGGACGCAACCTCCCATAAAAAGGCAATTTCCGTAACTCCGTCCAGACGCCCGACATCAAAGTTTGAAAGTGTGTGCGTTCTGTGGCAGCCTGAAGTCATTAAGTCTTTTGATGACAGAGACTTCATTTTGGAGGACACATGAGTGTTATTGTGCCTGGACCCACATCACGGGCGTTGCTGAATCCACATCACGGGCGTTGCTGGACCCACATCACGGGCGTTGCTAAATCCACATCACGGGCGTTGCTGAACCCACATCACGGGCGTTGCTGAATCCACATCACGGG
>VCRD01000476.1:191787-217618 GCA_006783055.1 Trinorchestia longiramus
CACGGGTGCTGTTGAACTCACATCACGGGCGCTGCTGAACCCACATCACGGGCGCTGCTGGTGTCATCAGCAACTGCCAGTTCAGTCAACTCGACTGGAACGCTGATTGCACTGAATATACACACACGTGGATATTCAGGCGTGTATGATACACACGCCTCTGTTTCGGCTGCTGTTGGCTCATGTGATGAAATTCAAATCATTTAAAATTATTAAAAACTGTGATGTATTATCCACTATGACAGATTCACGTATTAATCTAAATCTTCAATAACTGCTGCACAATTTTTCAAATAGCAATTTAAAACATGTCATGTTTGAGAAAAACAGGCTGCTAGCGGAGAAATTTCGGTCCTTACGTATTATCGGGAGGACCTTTGATTTTTACTTTTTCTTTTTTTTCACAGGGTTTGTTGGTTAGGTTAGGTTAGGTTAGGTTAGGTTAGGTTAGGTTAGGTTAGGTTAGGTTAGGTTAGGTTAGGTTAGGTTTAACCGTTTCAATAAATAATTTACTTTAATTTTTGAGTCGTTTTTTTAAAGGTCCTCCCGATAATACATACGTAAGCACCGAAATTTCTCCAACAGAAGTTGATTTTTCCAAGTTTCTGTGACTAAATTCATTCATTCAATTCATTTTTAATTTTAGTTCAACTCTGTAGTTTCGGTACAATTTATCTTATCCACTCTCGTTTGGTAGTTTAAGTACATGTGGAAATTAAAAGTACGGTGGGGAACAAGTATTCACACAAATAAATGCTTTGAATTTTTGTATAACTAAGTAATAAAAGAACATAATTTTCATATATATATATATATATATATGTATATATGTATATATAAATATATATATATATATATATATAACTATACAGACGCCTAATACTCATTTACAGTAATACCTCGTTTATCGTGGTAAATTGGTTCCGAGACCGGCCGCGATAGGTGAATTTCCGCAAAGTGGGAACACTGTTTTACGGTATCTATTTAGTGTATATTTGAACTTTTAGAACTAAAACCCACTAAAAATGATGGCAGCCGTTTCCCTAATACAAGCCTCGTGCTACTTGATGTAGCGAATGTTTGATTCGTTCACTCCAAAATGGTGTGCTATGGCAGTGAAAGCTCTCCCTTCCTTCGCTATATCCAGAACTTTTATCTTCTCGGCGATAGCCATCATTCTCCGTTTCTTTTTAGGTTCAGAAACATTTTTAGATGCAGCAGCACGCTTGGGAGCCATTGTAGCGGTTGAATAATCGTTGTTAAACACAAAAAAACACAACGGCACAGCGTATAATAATCCAACCCGCGAGGTTGGTTGATACGAACTGACCGCCAGAAAAAAGCAATGGGCGATGCAGCACTTATGAGCATCAGTCAAAGCTTCAATCACAGGCCAGATTACAAAACGGTAAGCTGTCATTTGTCGTCTCTCACCATTACACCATCAATCATAGCCCGTTTTTAAATGCACTCCGTCATGAAGAGAATACCCTTCTTTTTTCTCAAGAACAAGATACGCATTTTCAACGGTTCTCATTTCTCTGTCAAGTGTGTTACAAATTGAAATATATCTTTTTTCTTATTTTACGCGTGTTTTATTGTTCCTACATTATGGAATAACGTTCATTTTTAATCATTTAGCAGATCTAATGAAATCTTTTAGGTTTTCATATCTATATTATGCATACAGCGTATTTTTATAAATTCAAAGGATGACATCCCCGAAGTCGTGTGTCCGCAATAGTCGAACAGCGAAGTAGTGAGAGATTACTGTATACAAAAAATAAATATAAATATATTTCAATAGGTATAAATAACATTTATCCATATTAATGGGTGCAAAAAGTAATCGTTTAGGAGAACAAAATACACATTTTGAATTTTAAAGCATTTAAACTGTGAAAATATTTTTAACTCATCAAGTAAAATATTCTAGAATGTTCCAATAATGGTAACTGTATAGTTATAGCGAACTCAAAAAATAGCAGCAGATCATTTAGCATTTGATATTCGTACGATAAAGTTTTCATCATGGCAAGAGGCAAAGGATTGACTAATTCAAAAAAAGAACTGATATGCTCTGGAAAAAAGGTAAAAGCTACGTGAAGATGGCTGACAATCTATATCTTCCATTCATGACCGTCAATTTATTCATTGCAAGGTATAAAAGACTTAAAGCAGTAGAAAACCAAAGGAGAATAGGTGCTCCACTGAAGCTTTCTCTAATGTCATCGAGGAAATTAATGCATCAAATTGGACAAAATCCAATGGTTACCCGTGAAAAGTTGCAGGATGATCTACGTTTATCAGGAACTTGCGTAACCAAACGGGCAATAAGCAACAAAATTCACAGGAATAGTCTAAAGTCGCGCTCTCCTCGTAAAACTCCACTGCTATTGAAAGACACATACATAGATGTCAGGTTGGAATTCGTCCGGGAACATTAGGAAAGGGAAAAATCGCATTGGGAGAGAGTGCTATGGACAGACGAAAGCAAAATTGAGTTGTTTGGGCATAATTCTCGGAACCCTGTGTGGAGGAAGGATGGTGAAGCCTTCAACTCAGAGAACACCATTCCAACTGTCAAGTTTGGTGGGTATGTTTCTCTGCGAAAGGTAGAATGAATGACGTACTATACCAAGATGTTAGAAGCAAACTTAATGCGTTCAGTTGAGAAACTTGAACTTCCTCCAGATTGGATTTTTCAACAGAATAATGATCCTAAGCACACAGCAAAATCTATGAAGAAATATCTTGCTGATATTTGTGTAAATGTCCTGAAATGGCCTAGTCAGTCCCCGGATCTGAATCCAATAGAGAATCTGTGGCGGTACTTAAAAATTCAAATAAAATCGAGAGCACCAACAAACATTACAAATCTGAAGGCCATATGCCAGGAAGGATGGGCCAAAATACCAATTAAAGTTTGTAAATCATTAGTTGTGAACTGCAGAAAGAGACTAGTTGCTGTTGAAGCAAGTAAAGGCTACTGTACAAAGTATTAATATTGAAGCAGTATGAATTTTGTTGTACAGTACGACTACTTTTTCCACCCATTAATCTGGAAAAATGTTATTTACACCAGTTTAAATATATTTGTATTTATTTTTTTATAAATATGAGTATTTTATATCTACTATACTACATGAAAACTATATTCATTTCTTACTTGTTTGTAAAAAAAAATTTAAAAATTATGTGTACGAATACTTGTTTTTCCCCACTGTAGTTAATTGGATTCTCGTAAACATATTTTTATAAATAATATCTTTTTAAATTGCTTGAACAGGCAGAGATTCTAAACAAGAAGGGCAAGTTAGAAGAGAGGAAATGGCAAGTTTGCGCTTAGAATTATATCAGCTCCAACGTCCTCGCAATTTCTAACGTGTTTCTACATCTCCAAAAATCCAGACGTTCAAAGTAATGCATAGGAATCATTGGTTCATAGCATTGGAAATTGGATAGCTATTTCAATGACAGCCGTCTCAGAATATTGAGAACATGGATCCAAAGCGTAGTAAACTCTGACCACTCATGTTCAAAAGAACTTGGCCTGAAGAATAAATCTTCCATTTGTAACTCAGATTGTAATGGCAAGACTTACAACTCAGAACCTAATTTTGAGAAGAGAAACAAGTTTTTCTGAGTGGGAACCAGAACCCAAATTAAAACCCCATTTGAGACCAACTTTGAGAACCGCTATTCAAGCCCTGCAGCAGAGATGACAGCCCATCGATATCGTTCCAAACAAGACAGTCCCCCACCAATTCTTCCTCCAAATTACGAATCGGAAAAATAAAGAAAGCGCTAAAGCAACAGACGCGAATTGACGAAACCGTTCATTCGAGTTTTTGTTCGGACCTGTTGGTTCATTTAATAGAAGTGTTTACGATAACATTTTTGTGGACTTTTAATGAGCAGACTGCACCGAGTGTCAGCAAGAGAAGAAGGGAAAACCATTCAACCTCTCAACATCTCTCTCTCTACAAAATAGCCACTATTTGAGAATGATAGTTAATTATTTCGTGCTCGCTACGACATCCTGGAATTTCAAAGGACAGTAAAGATCTTACCACAAAGTTCCTGTGAAGGCTTTGACCAAAATTTCTACTCAATTTTGCGCCAGTTACTCATTAGTGTTTCATCGACAGATTTTGTGCCGTGACAAAGTGTTCAAGTTCACAGAAACATAGATTACGTCTCTGTGTCTAAACACGCAGTGATAACAATAGAAGCGTGAGCACAACAAAAAAAAACTTAGTACGCAGTGTGCCAGGTTGAAAACATGCATAAAAAGTTGAAAAACTAAAGAACCCAACGGTAAAATTTTCATCGCATAATTTTCATTTATGACGAAACTGTAATGACTGAACCTGCATGAAAGCATACAATGCATTCAGGCGTTTAATCTAAGAGTTGAACATTTGATCTTATGTAGCTGGATTTAATAAAGCCTGTAAGCCATTGTATTGGTTCCAAAATTTATTTTCAAATATTTGAGCCTGTCGAATTATTTCTTCACACCTCGTCAGGCAAGGCGCCAGCTTTTGTTTAAAGCTCAGCTTTCATTTTCTCTGGCGACAAGTACAGCTCGTGTTGCCGGAAGCATGGCTTCAGAAATCACTTAAAAAATCACGAAAAAAGTATTTTACCGTGAAAACAACGAGTCGTCTAATGTTCACAGAAATATTTACGAATACTAACACACATAAGTAATAATTGTCAAGTGATTCTTAGAGGGCTACGTGGCCATATTTGCGCGACCCCATTTTAACAAGGCACAATAACTCGACTGTCGTCCCTCAGTTTCCAGTTCGCATTCCGTAAAATAAATTTTAAAATATGTCGTAAAGGCGTATACATATGAACGTATTTTGAACGCACCACAGCTGGTTGAAAAGTAGCATGGATGCATGAACATTATTTGTAGTCGAATGGATTGGTTGGCTGCATGCTCAGAGGATGACTCACTTGTACACGCAGAAATAACTGTATAAGTTTTTCACATAGCGAAGTTTTGTGATATTTTGTGAAAAGAAACAGCTATTACGCATGGCATGAACTATATTCTACAATTTAATTATTATTAGCATTTTTCTGGACACTTTTCAATACAAATGATCTCTAGCTTCTAAGAGGATTTATTTTTACTTTCGCGCGTCGTCTAGTTCTTTATGAACATTTCCCTCGTTGTTATAACAAGAGTTTCGGAATTTAAGACATCTCATTATTATGAATAAGTTTAGAAGTAAAACTCTAGCATGGATAAGTCACAAACAGAAAAAATACGCAAGACTTTTCTTGAACATGAAATTTATTAACATACTGACTAATCATTAGTTCTGATACGGAGGTTTTCGACCAAATTCCTCGTCTTCATATTGGTACAATTGATCTCCCTTAATACAGTGGTGTAAACCTCAAAGCATTATCCCAATATTTACCTCAAGCCTTAAATTCAATATAAACCTCAAGGCATAGAGCCAATGTAAACTTCAAGGCATAAACCCAATGTAAACCTTAAGGTATAAACCCAATATAAACTTCAAGGCATTAACCCAATGTAAACCTTAAAGGTTTATATTGAGATAATCAAGGTAGAGTGACTTCATTTACCTTGAATGGAGTAGTCTACTCAACCTTTAATGTTGAACTAAGCCACCTCAAATTTAGGTAGTTTTCTAATCTACGTCTAGTTTGGGCATTCTCAACCAAATTAATATAGTCTAATTTACCCAGTGCCTGCATTGAATTGATCTATGTACCTCAAGTGCCAATGCAGGGTTCATTTACCTATTTCCATATTCAGCACACAGAGTCAATACTTAGCTGATCAAATTTGAGGATTCATGAAGAGCTAATCTTCCTTAAGTGCTAATATTGGGCTGGTCCACGCTGAGAATGAATATTTGGTTATTCTATGTGGAGAGATAATATTTTTTCCCTACATTTCTTCTTGAATTTCGTTCATGAGACTAAGGGTAATTGAACATCAAAGCAGCTTATCCTGCTTCAAACCAGCGTCTGGAAATTCAATTTGGCCGAGCTGAGTAACTTGGCCATTGCCTTCTGCTTCGCTGCCTCTCATTTCCGAGAAAAATTTCGGATCTTCGGTCGCCACAAAATTTCCCCAAAAGCATTGTCGATAATTACAATACCGTTATTCTATGACTTCAAGGGAAAATGTGAGAAAGAAATGCAATCAAATTCTTAGTTTCAAGATTGTGTTATGATGAAGTGCTGAAATTTAAGAAAGAAAGTAAGAAGCGTTGAATATTTTTCTCAATGAAGAGACAGAAACTAAAATGCCAGAAACATAGCATCATGAGTACTTTTGAAAGTTGCTCTGAAATAACAATAAAATTAATCCACAGATGATAATATTCATAAACTTTGAATTCAACGTTGTTCGTTACCATAAAATTACGAAATTTACTGATTATTATAGGAAAACTCTCCGTTTATGAAAACATGTGATTGCTCCTCCCTGCCTCCTCTTTTTCGACAATTCTGCACTTCATTCAATGACAATGTGAAAAACGTCGTCGATTTCGCTACCAGTGCACCACCACAGAATTACCGTATGCTTTCAGAGGTGATATCTTAAATTTACTTTATCACTGGTTAATTTACCTTGACTCAGAAAATTTACTTTGATTCAGGCAATTTACCTCGACACTCGTAAATTTGCCTTGACTCAAGAAAATTTGCCTTGACTTAAGTAAATTTGCTTTGACTCAAGTAAATTTGCTTTGACTCAAGTAAATTTGCCTTGACTCAAGTAAATTTGCTTTGACTCAAGTAAATTTGCTTTGACTCAAGTAAATTTGCTTTGACTCAAGTAAATTTGCTTTGACTCAGGTAGATTACCTTGACTCAAGTAAATCTGCATTAGCCCAAATATATTCGCCTTCATAATAACATAATAAACAAAAATATTTTGGCAACGACTATGAACAAAAAATGAATTACAACAGCCCTTCAATGTTCGGGAAGAACGGGTATGCTTGTGAGTGAAAAATTGATTTAATATAAATGATATTTCTCAAGTTAGAGTACACTCAAGGATAGTAGTACGTGCATGATAGCCTTTCTTCTGTAAGTATCTCACGCCAATACAAGCCTATGTATTACATGGTAATGAAAAATTACCAGATATATATATCAGTTGAAGAATGTTATGATGTATCAAGTTAATGGGCGCAATAACATCTGTGTGACTGTGTCACTCACCAATCAAAGTATTATACACCAGAAGCGCTGGTTTGATGTTGATGTGTGTGACTGCATCTGGCATTGTCATCTCCCAAAGCTAACGTTCGGACTCTCCAACTCCAGCACCACCACCGCTTCACCAACGCTCAGTTACTGGCTGGCCAACTCTGCTTCATGTCACATTCCAGTTGGACAAACAGCTCAGTGTTGGTATTCGGGTACTGAACCTGGAGATGCTCAGGGCTATTAAATTCCCATGAACTGTTCACGCATAGTGATCAGCGACAGAAATGTTGTGAATGTAAATGCGTGTTAGCACAACATATGGCTTTGGCTAAAATGCTGAATAAAGTGTATTTTCAATCAGTCTTTCACTGTAAAAAGTATTTTCTTACTCAATGAGGCCCAGCTAAGCCACACACGTTTATGTTATCTTTCATGCCTCAAGCAATAGCGAGTTTTACTTGGGGTAATTCCTTTTTCTACTGCTTTCCCTCACTATGAGGATAAAAAAATAGCCTTCCCCTGTGACGGGAGGGCTAGCCTCAGCAGGGATAAAGCACGGGCAAAGACGTAAGGATGAAAGCCTCGCCAGCTGGTCTTCCTCCATCGCTTCGCACGAGAGAGTTAGTTTTTGAACAAAACTCTACGGAGAGCTCTCATCGTCGTTCATTTCTTTGACGCTTTAGGTGCCTCCACCATCGGAGAAAAAATGAGGGTCATTGAGAAAGAATTCGTTAGAAAGGCACTAAACCGTAAACTTTTTTGAAATTCTTTTGAGATCCGAAATGAGAAACAACGGAGTTTGCACATTCATTAGAACTTCGAAGACCATATTGAAAGAAAACTACTTTGCTTCAAGGGAATGTTTTCAGTCTGTATCTTCACGTCTGTATCTTTTTTTCCAGAAAGACTATTTAATATCATCAATTTGTTTTCAAATCATGGCTAAATTATAGCAATATTTGATCATCAGGGGCGAGTGGAAGTGAGTTAGAAGTATTCAAAAGAACTCCGGAACTCCAAAGTATTTATTGACGAATGATTCGTTAGTAAATATTTTGATAATCCTGACAGTATTATGCATAGAAGAGCCACAAAAAATCTCAATAAAATATAATTTTGATAATTCTTCACTAATGTTTTGATCTTCGAATTTCAATGCAGGAGCATCGAACGAAATGAAATCATTTTATGCATGTATCGAGGTAATAAAATTTGAATAAATTATGGTGATATATGATTTATTACATGATAGCAAACGAAACTCAAAAACTTTGAAATGCAAACAGTCACCTATAATTAACAATGTTATGATAGAATAGACTATAATACTGAAATAATTACTGCTAGTTTCTTCCTTAATCATCACACATACTTTATAAAAATATATTTTATGGGCAGAGATGTAGCTCAGATGATAATTTCATCTGGAGAACTGTGTACGAAGACTTAAAATAAAAAGTCAAACCAAGTACTACCGAGTACAACTTGCTTTCCTTCAAAGAAAAGATTCAAGAATATACATAAACTTTTAGGACTCACATCTCTAGAGGCAAACTTGACTGTAGTGGCACCGTCACATGCAACCAAACTTGGCATAGGTGTTCCAACACAGCGGCAGTCTCAGCAACACAACTGCACACATCAGCTTCGGTCTGGTCTGTCTCGCTGATACTAGCGACTACTCGCATGAAAGACAATTGTGTCACGTTTTGTTATTATTTAGTGTATTTCACATAAATCATTCTGGCTGCTCAACAGAAAGCGAAATATTTCAGTTCTCTAAACTTCTGCTAACACTCTATGTAAAGGATTCGAATAGATACGTAAGTATTAGCTACGTAAGTGTATACTGTGTTCATGTACTTGTATCCACATAAATTTAAGAGACACAATTCGTCTAATGAAATGGTAATTGAAACATGCTGATGAACTTAAAATTATTTTCTCAAACTTTACGTTCACCACACCAAGCGCACTTTGTAAGCAATAAAAATTAAATTACTCAGACCATACAAAGCGATTTGAAGCACTTACGTACAAACCATTTCTTAAAGTCTCAAATTTAAAATTTAAAATATGGAGTACAATACAACACGGGAGCCTACTTGTAATACAGTATAGACCCTGAATGTCATCAATGTATTGAAATAATTGCTAGCTTGTGGAAACCTATTGAAGGCAACGATCACGTTGACCGCGAGAATTATGTTGTCGGAAAAATACAGATTATTATACAAGTAACTGGGCTACTTTCGATAAAAAATCACGGGAAGGAAATAACGTTCAGCATTCGAATGGAAAGCCAACAAAAGTTTAGATTCAGTACGAGTCAGAAGTTTCAACAAACATCTCAATATATTTTCAGTGTTCCCTAGTGATATGAGTTAGTCGACTGCGGTTGCAGCTGTCGAAACGCATCTAGCTGGAATGTCTGCGAGCTCAAAAGTCACTAGACATTTTTCAGAAAGTAGGGCGTAAAAATAAGATATTCGATAACCTGACCATAAAGTTGTTTGGTCGGCTCGGCCATGCATCGAAGCTGCCGACGAAGAGTGAATTTTAAAGAGTTACTGTTTTGATACATGAACCATAACCTCAGAACAAAGTTTAGATGTAGCTTTGATACACGGCCATAAAAATAAGGGAAACATCTTTGAAAGGTTTCCCTTTCGAAGGTTCGACGTTAGAGCTCTAAAAGGAAGAAATAGGTCAGGAAAGTTCCCCAATGAGAAACGAGAGTGGTCATTTCTTCTTAAATCTAAATAAAGAAGCAGCTTATCAACGTTAACAGACAGATTTGAATACGTTCCAACTCACTCCCATATGAAACCAATACTTATACATCAGTGTTTATGGCTATTCATTTGTTGAATTTCATGAACTGTTAACCTTTTGGGACTCAATTTTCTATAAAATATTGTTAAAATTTTGCTTTTTGTCTACGTAACCTTGGCAATCACCAATGGCATAAATAAATTCTCGGTACCAGTACTACTGTTGCTCTTAAACTTCATCAAAATGTGATCATTTGAAGAACAAACTATCTAAGGTTTTCTTAGTCTTTTAAGTACTTGAGAAAATTAAAATATTGCGGTGATAATTATCTGAATGTTAGCAACAATGATTTAAAACAAAGTATTTCCATCAAGTTGGTACAAAAGAAACGTTAAAACATTCTTGATTGAAAATTCCTTATCATAAAATCTTTAAGTGGTAACTATCTTATGCATAGTAGAATAGAATAGAATAGAATGAGGCTATAGGAACGAACCTTCTGGCCCATTCTTGAGTCGGATAATTACTTCGATTATTATTCGGTTGTTTTACCCAAGTCCCATGCCGTATTTCTAGCCGCGTCAACCATGTCAGCAGCGGGATTCGAACCCGGGTCTTTCCGCTCGCAAGCAGATTCGCTCACCAATCGACCAAGCTGGTGATAGTCGACCAAGCTGGTGATAAAGGTGATATATTAGGTGATATAAGAGACAGCGATGACTACTGTTATACCTTTGAATCTAAGATTTAAAAAAAGAGTAAAAACTACAAGTAGTTAACCTCGAAACAAGTCACATTCAACATAATACTGTCGTTTGAGTTTCCAGCAGTAATGCTAACATATTGAATCAATCGGAATGAAACTTAAAGTTGGGTTTTCTATTTTGCTGCTGGATCGTTCAGTGTGATGGGCTGATGATTCATAAAGTTTAGTCATTATTCTTTCTAACTGAGAACTTCATTTTGTTAAAAAATAAAATCAGAAGACATTAGAGAAAAACGAAAAAATGCGAACGAAATTTGCAAAAGGTTTCGAATGATCAAGATTAAAAGCATAATATAATCAAAGTTGTTACAGATTGAAAGTTTTAAGTTTTCACATCCACGTATTGTTAGAAGACAATTACTAACATTAGCACATGAACTTCATGAATGAGCTGTGCAGAAAAAACAGGCGCTTATAAAGAAGAAGAAACAAGCAGAATGCAAAACAGTCTCCCAGATACCCTTCTATTTCAGAAAATAATGGTTGGCAACCAGCTGTTTGAAATCGTATTGGTTGCTAGTTCTGCACATCCTACTATAGAAAACTTTTTACAAGCAAAATTTTGTCCTCAACCATCTGAAGGAAATGTCTTATTGGGAGCAAGTAGTATACAAACAAATGTAGAAAACCTGTTATTGGCAACCAGCTGTTGACCGGCATCTGCTGGCAAGCTATTTGTAGGATGTTTTCGTCAAGCTCTATTGGACGGCGCGGCAGAGGACTTCTCTCAAGAATGGTTTTCCGATACAAAACTGATGCTACAACTCTGCTACAAGGCTTCTGCTAGAGAATGTGTGGCGTCCTCAACGCCTCTCATGCTGTCCTGCTGCTGTGTTTCTTGCAATTGATCAAAAAAATGTTTTTAAATCACAGAAGAACCTGCCTAGAAAGCATCATCTCGTGTCCATAAGTCGATATCAGCAAAATGGTTTTGCTGGTAGCTACTATCTTTTTTTTGGGAATGATTTTGTTATTATATATTATTAATACTAACTCAGTATATGGGTTAGTTTGTTTACGTATTAAACGAAAACGAATAGTAGTAAAGACATTCTTGCATTGGGGGATTTTTATAAATCTAAAAAAGAGAACCAACTAAAATTAGTAACAAAATTTCACAGAAATATTCTACTCTCATAAAAAGTAGCCGTGACTCGGATAAAGGAAGTAATCGCGTGGACTAAAGGCCAGTTAATGTTGTGGTTGTGCTCCTTTATAGCTAGGATTAGTTTTTATTTTGTTTTCGCTCGGCTTTTCATTCGATTAAGAATACTTCTTGATCATATTCTTATTTACTTTAATTACCAGAATAACTGCATCGGAGTCAGATAAACAAATATACTCGTGGTGTATTGAAGTCTATCATCTCAGTGTCCCGCTAATTTTTCCAACGAACGTAAAAAAACTCATTTCGTATTGAAGATTTAATCAGGACTTAGAATTAAATTTCTGATATCCAGAATCTTTGACCACTCAACACACTGACACCCCCAACCACTCAGGAAATAAAACAAACAAACAAATAAAAACGTATATTTCCAATAAAGTTGGTACATAAGAAATGTAACAGCATTGGTTTTTAAAAATGTCTTATCATAAAATCCTTGAGTGGTAGGTATTCTATGCCTAGTATCATAGATGATAGAACAGCAGTACCTACGGGTATACATGAACATTCACATCACGCAATGAAAGTTAAATATACATGGGGAAACAAATGAAACTTCGCTTATTCAATGATGACTTAAGAGGTAATCATTGGTGATACATATAAATTCTGACGTGGTAGGTATTATACGGATTTTAGGTGATAAGCAAAATATTTTCTTTAGGTACAGATTAGATTTGACATCATTACATTCAACTGAATTGGATGTTTAACATCCGAGAAAGACCGAAAAAGGAAAATTATGAGAGCAAAACTTAAAACATAAAGTTGTGATTGTTATTAAATTGAAATTGTAATTTCTAATTACTGGTTGACCGTATGGTATGGCTTGCTGATGATTGATTTAATTTAATCATTATTACAGTTATCTGTAAGCATCGTGTTTAATATGAACGGGCGTTACATATCAGAGAAAGAGAGTAAAAAAAAATAAGATATAACAGTGAATGTGTCAAATTTTCAATACTTAGATGTTGATATAGATAAGAAAAGCTGTAGTAGACTAAAGTTCTGAGGTTTTACAGTCATTTATTGTAGCAAAGCAATTACTGACATTGACGGATAAATTTTTTGATTATGTATTCGATAAGTATAAAAATAACGAAAAAGATTACATATATACATATATATATATATATATTTACATATATATACACACATATACATACATACACATACATACACATACACATACATATACCTATACATATACATATCCATTTACATATACATACATACATACACACATACGCACACATGCATACGTACATGCACATATCACATGTATGTACATACAGACACATACACATATGCACATATATACTTATGTATATACTCGTATACATCTGAATGCCTCGGAAGAAGAATAATCTGAAGAGTAACATTAATTCATATAAAATTCTATTTAGTTTTAGGCAAAACACAGTTTATAATCTATCAAGAAATTTTTTTTATGCTCTATGAAAATTAAACCTTTCTAACATGTTAATCAGGTTAAAAAAGCACCAATTTATAAGCCTGAAATATAACAGAAACAAAATAAAAGTAAAAAGTAAAAAACAGCCCGGTTTTTGATAAAATTAAATTAGTTGATTTGACTCCAGAGCTGAGGAATTATAGCACGAGTTTGACATATACGTATGTTTCGTTTGAATATTGTTAGCTCTATTTCAGTTTATACTTAAGTTGTGTGACACAAACACATGGTAGAAACTTATATGGAGCATGTTTCGTTACTAAGTTAATTTTGTTTAATCGTGCATAGGAGCTAAGATTTCTGTATTTGTTTGCTACTTTGATATGCAAAAATGTTGTGTCACATTTTTTTTTAATTTTTAATTGTTGGTTTTTCTTCATATGCGTGGGCAGTTTATTCCAAAGCAATGCACCTGAAATTGAAAGAGCCCTTTGTCCAGCATCGGACGAGCGGAAACTGATGTTAACATCGTGTCGTCGATCAGGTTTCACACCCTTGGTAGTGGGTAGATAGAATTTAACAACGTTGGCTGAACTTTGAGGAAGATATAGAGAGGAAAATACGTAATTGACCTTGTGAATGAGTAGTCTTTGTTCTATCGGGGTCCAGTTAAGCTTTTCCATGAGTGGTGTTGCATGATCGTTCTTTCTGAAATTTCCTTTGCATACTACTTTAGCAGCAATATTCATACATTTCTGTAGCTCTTTTTGAAGACCTTTAGGTATATCTCCCCAGACCAAGTCACAGTAGTCAAAGCGGGATAACACCAAAGATTGAATAGCTAATAATCTAGTTTTTTCGTCAAGCATGTTCTTCACGCGGTGAAGGAACATCAATGTACCGTTAATTTTGCTGCATGTTTTCTCCACGTGGGATGTGAAAGACATGTTTTGATCAAACCAGACGCCTAATTTTTTTACTTTTCCTACTGGTTTAATAATGCCATTTCCTAACTTTAAAGTTCAATTCGGGAGCTTTTTTTTTAAATAACCGTTCCTGATTACAACTGTTACACAAACTACTGTTGTCTCATCACAAGCAATAACATGCAACATCGTCCCATTACTTCGAGGAAAATTAAATTAGTGTACACCATCACTAGTGTACAAATGAGTACGGAGTTGTACTCAACAACTGACGCGTGAAGACTCACACAACTGCTGTCTCGTGCCTGTACATTCCGTCACCGTCATTGAGCTGCGACGAACACTTGAAATTCAAGAGCTGTAGTCTACTCGAGATCAGAGCGAACCTTGCGTGCGAGATGTTCAATGTTCATTTCTATGATAGGAACCAGAAATACAATATTCAATAGGAGAACAGGGGCCAGAAATACATTGTTAATTGACCCAACAGGAGCCAGAAATACATTGTTCATTGATATATCAGGAGCCAGACGTACAATATTCAATGGAACATGTAGCCTTTTTCGTTTTTTCAGGCGGTCTTACAACAACAAACCAAAAAGAGATCACAGAGCAGTACAGCATAAACTAACCAGACAAATACCAACTCCAATATCCGTGCACAAAGAACTACCTATATACCAGAATACAAGGAACAACAATACATTTACTTATTAACAAAATAGGTACATTAAAAATCTCAAAGTTCTTTAAGACTCCTGCCAGTGTGTGCACAATACACAGAACAGAACACTTAGATTCCATTTCAGGCGCACGCTCTCTCATGGCTAGTGAATCCAGTACGGGACATGCAGATTCTTTGGCAAGTTGTACATATTGTACGTCAATGGCCTGATGGTTTATCCTTACGAGGTAACGCTTTTCTGGCATCTTCTCTGTGTATAATGTCCTCTTCGTAGCTCCGAAAACCGTCGGAAACAGAGCTTCTCCAATTGCTTCTATCAGATATGCATGTCTCTCATCTCTCGACCCCAATACGTAACTCAGGGAGCAAGCTCTTACAGACATCTTTAAAACGGCGTTTGGGCCTTCCCACTGCTCTGCTTCCTGTGGAGAGACAATGAATGGTAAAACAGGAGTCATAAATACATTGTTCATTGTACAACAGGAGCCAGAAGTACGTATAATGTTCATTAGTAGGACAGGCACCAAAAGAACGATGTAAATTAGTACAACAGAAGTGAGAAGTGCAAGATTCACTGCTGTAGCCAGAATCAACAGTACGAGGTTCAATAGCAGGACTTGGGGGTAATTAGGCTCAATAACAAAAATAGCATCAAAAAGCAGCATCAGAATCACCAATAGAGCAGCAACAAACTATACAAAGTTCATGAATACTGCAGCAGTTCATGAAAATAGCCGAAAACACTTCATGAATGAAGTACCACGCAATACATAATTCATTCATATAGCACTACACAACACATAGCTCATTAATGTAGCACCACACAACACATAGCTCATTAATGTAGCACCACACAACACATAGCTCATTAATGTAGCACCACAGAACACATAGCTCATTAATGTAGCACCACACAACACAAACTGTAGTGTACAACAAGGTCGAGAGACGTACGGCTGTCTGTCGCACGGTTGCTAATGGCATCCTCTATGGCGGCCTAGTTAGCTGCCTAATTAGTTCTCGGTTCTGTGTCATTGCCTTAGTTAACTTGTAGAACTCCTTAATGCGAGCGTTTGCTTACTTTGCTGGAGTTAGACAGAAAAACTTTGGCAATCATGGTAAGTAACCCTGCAGGACTCGCGACTAGCACAGGTCTGTGGAAAACTAGATTACACACTAGAGTAAAATACATACGGTAATGCACGCACTAGATGTACGTTCATCTAGTGAAATAGGAGGTTTAGTGATTGAGAATCTAGGCTGGGGGGCTTAGTTGTAGGATAGTCGTGGAATAGGATGAAGTTTGAGAACAATTTAGCAAAAGTATTATTTTCTGATGAGGTTTTTGATCTATTTTGATTAAATAATATGAGTTTTTTTACTTAATAGAATATAAATTCACAATCCGTCACCATTGCTTTTTCCATATCATGTATTGTAACTAAGGCTTGAGTTTCATCACAAATAATTCGACATGTAATAATTGTAATAATTCACAAATAATTCTTACCTCCTGGATGTCGCAACGCTGACAAAGTAATTTATGCCCAAGACTTACGTAATAAATTAAGAATACTATAAAATTAATTTGAGGTGCCACGTCTCCATCAAATAATGAGGATCACAATGGAGCTTACGACTTGGGCCGCGTAATGGGATCATCGAGCAAGCGTCTCCGGGAAGGAAGTTTTTTTTTTGCATGAAGTGGCTTCAAAAACTCAAGTCTCAGAAAGCCGTTTTTAAAATCTTTAATTTGCACGTAAAGTTGGTCTCCAATTATAGTTTTTTTGGCAAGTTGCCTCCCAAGTCATTCTTCAAGTTCCGAGTCATGTGTAAATTCCTCCATTAAAAGGAGTCCAGTTCTGCAAGAGTTTTCAAGTCGTATCTCGAATCACTGCACATTTTATTCCCGAAATCTTGCGTCAAGTTTTTTGACAAGTTATTCTTCGTGTCATTCTCTCAATCGTTTTTTAAAGTCGTCGTCCAAGGAAATTTTTGCTCTCAGTGAATAAAGTTCAAATTCGCAGAATTCGATATCCGAGATTTGGGTTCGAGAATTTCATCATCGTTCATGGACGAATGTTTACACAGTTTCTCCAGTGCAAAAACTTGCTATACAATTCAATTTTGATACAATATTACTGGAACTAAATTTTAAACTCCCCAGTATTTTTTATAATATATTATTTCAATGCCTCATTTTGCTTTTATATCTGGTAACACGAATTGAAATTAATTTGCGGTACTTTTTGAGTTTCATGGCACCTTTACTTCATATCTACTTATCTCTATATCTACTTATCGTATCTACCCATGTTTAAGAAGATTCAGGATCTCAGCTCATGTCACTATAATTCAATTGATAAAGATGCGACAAATAGGCATCTAATCTAATTTAATAGTGAGAATGACCGTCGTGTGTTTATATATTTATCAGATCTTTAAGTGAAAAATCACGGTTTTTACTAAATTTGTCATTTTAATTTGGCAATGGACGCGGGCTTTGCAAAAGAGTTTCCCCATTGATGGATGTGCCTTTGGTATCCACAATACAATACTTACAATACATGTATACCCTACGAAATTTCCTCTCATCTAAATCCGTAGGAGTGTTTATTCTATAGGGTGCCTTTTAAAGTAAGGTACCGTTTTAGAACTATTATCAAGAAAATCACAATTCCAAAAACAATAACTCAATTTCCAAAATCGTTGGCCTTATACTAAGTGGTAGCCAGGTTACTGTTCAAAGTAATTTAAAACATTTCTTTTCGTATTATCGATAAAAAAATATCAAAGCATCATGATGAATTTGAACAGAAAAAGGTCAAAATAAATTTCTATTTGTAAAAATAAACCGATTGTGTATTCTGGATACCATAATGCAAGTGAAAGAGAATTAAACTGCTACAGAAAAATAATGCAATAGAATGATTTCTTGTATTTCTTAAGCTTTATCCTTGTTGCTATCAAAACTATCGATTAGAAGAGTGTGACGCACGGACAGACGGATGGACAGACGCAGCTCTTATTATAGTATAGATAAAGAAAATGTATTAAAAATTAACGCTGAATTATTGTGTTTTGAATATTTTCATCAATATAGACATAGCTCTTCCATTTTGTGTCTTACCTACCGATAACATGGCCCAGTTAGTACCCGTTGAAATTCTTCAGTTTAAAATGATAAAATAAAGGATCTCTGAAATAAAATATGATTTTCAGTTTTACCCGTGGTACTTTCAGAATCTAAATATTTTTTATGAATATATACAGTACTTCCATTCTGTACCTCATCTATCGCTAACATGGCCGTGCAAGAGAGGAAAGCTAATAACGGAAATTCTTGAGGATTTTATAGTGATCCGGCGCCTTTGGTATCCACAGTACAATGCTTGTAAATAATACATGCATACCCGTTCTGATTTCAGTTCAACAATTTTTCCTCAGTAATAGAGGGGACATAATCGGACGAGCACACACAGATACAGAGAGAAGATACATAGTCTAATACATATGTAGATTATACATACATGTAGATTTACTGAACGAAGCATATTAAGCTCCACAGTACTAAACTTTTTGGACATTAAACTGACTTTTCTGGCTCTGAAAACACAATAAAATAAAGTTACAATGCTTTCAATTGCTAACGATTTTAAGACAAAATTTTTTTAGAAACTTGGAGTGCTACCGACTTAAAATCGGAAGAACATGACAATTTTCCACCAGCCTTACAAGCACGGAATGAAACACTCAAGTGTGTGAGAATGTGACGCTGCTGTGGTTAAACTAGGAATATAATAATAACTAGATAATTCCCGTAGAAATTCAATGATTTAGATTTAACTAATGATAAATTATCATAAAAACGAATGTACTTAAGATTTAGGACGAATAATTGTGTTTTCAATAAATACCAGACAGTTCCTGTGGAAATTCCACGATTTAAAAGTGAACGAATTAGGGATTTTTCGATCAATAATTACGTTATAAGTTTGATTAGATTTGACTAATTTGAAATTACCATAGACAAACGTATTAAAGATTTACAACGAATAATTGTGTATAAAATAAATATTTTCTATGAATATATACAGAACTTCCATTCTGTATTTTCTCTACTGATAACATTGCCAAGAAAGTACCGTTTGAAATTCAACGGTTTAAAAGTGATTAAATTAAGGATCTATGAAATCAGATGCATTATTCAGTTTTACCCGTGGTTCTATCAGGGTCTGGATATTTTTCATGAATATGTACAGAACTTCCCTTCTCTATCTTATCTACCGATAACACTGCTAGTTAGGAGAAGGCTACTAATCGGAAAAGTAACGTATTTTATAGTAATCCTTGGTATCCACAATACAATACTTATAATACATGTACACCAGTTCTGATTTTTGTTCAACATTTTTTCTTCAATAATAGATTGAAAGAAATAGGACGGACACACATAGATAAAAAGAGAGAAAGAGATGATGATACACTGTCTATTATACGAGTAAAACTCAGTAAATGTTAACGTCAAGGCCCTAATAATTTGAGGAAGCAACACTAAAACCAGCTCTTAAAAACATGAATTTTTAGATTAGAAATTCAGCTGGTACGATGCTCCTAGGACTGCAACATAAGGAACATAAACCAGACTCATGAGACTGTTCAGCAGTGCTTGATATCGAAGACCGCAGCATTGACGGTGTTATCAGATGCACGGACACCAGAGCGAGAACTGAAATCGTTCAAGCGAGCAGCTCGAAATTTCCTCTATTTTCCAGGCTGGAGAGTTTCATCGTTATTTTGTCGTGCGCATGACAACAAGTATACACACAGCATTAAATCTTCAGTTCGATGTGCCTACTCAGTAATAATAAAGAACATGAGTGCATGACGTAGAATACAAAGGCATGAAATAAACTAAAGATCACCACGGACAAAAGAAAAGATTGAAGTTTAAAGTTTTACTTAGCTTACAGTGAAGAAGAAATTTTCCCGAGTTTTGCTAAGATATTGAATTCATGATACTGACGCAGAACAATAATTTCTCAAACCTTACGCAAGGCAATTCTATCAAATTTTCCTATAAGCCGTTGCATTGTTTGAATGTTAGAATTTCAGAGGGTGTGGCTTCAAAAACTACTTCTCTCCAGCAACTTGTGCAGCACTATTTCAAGTTAGCAACTAACAAACATTTCTTATCAAGTGATCGCTATCATAATGAACCATGATACAGGGATTGACAATATACGGCAACCTCATTTTCTTGTTTGCCTTTCAAAAACGTAAGAAAAAAATAAAGTTATTTGGCCGCACCCTGTATTAAGGCATTGTAAGGATAATAATTTCGAGTGTATCAGTGTGTTATCAACATATTTCATGCAAGAAATGACAAGCTGTTGAGCGATTCTCTAATTTTCGTGTGTTTTTGACTGAGAGAAACATGGTGAACATAACAGGTGTGAACAGTGTAAACGCACGGAGCGGAAGTGTACGGAAAGGAGGAGTACGGAAAGGAGGCGTACGGAAAGGAGGCGTACGGAAAGGAGGCGTACGGAAAGGAGGTGTACGGAAAGGAGGCGTACGGAAAGGAAGTGTACGGAAAGGAGGCGTACGGAAAGGAAGTGAACGGAAAGGAGGCGTACGGAAAGGAGGCGTATGGAAAGTAAGCGAACGGAAAGGAGGCGTGCAAAATGAAGGGATATGGAAAGGAGGCGTATGGAAAGGAGGAATATGAAAAGAAGGCGTATTCACAGAAAGGAGAGATATGGAAAGGAGACGTACGAAATGGAGGCGTGTGGAAAACTCGAGAAATAAAGTCAAGTGTATGCAAAGAAAGCTACTGTGAGATTTAAATTTATTTATATTTATAGATCCAATAATAAATTCATTAGGATACGATTTATTGATCTACGATCCATCACCATGGGATGTATCAATTAATTAGGTAATGTACAGTAGGCCATTCATTTCATACTCCTTCTCGTTGGAAAGGGTTAATGCAGAAATTTTTGACGTTGGTCGGAAACAGTTGGCGCAGAGGCAAAACAGTCCACAAATTTACGTCGTACATTATATTTTCAACGGTATACATTAAACTTTAAAAAAGTAGAAGGAACAAAGACAGAGGATTAATTTCTGAAGGGTTTTCTGGAATATTAATGCAGGGATATTTTTCAGACTTTGCACCAACTGATTCTGATCAGAGACTTTACTTGTCATCGTATTGAAAGTATAAAAACAACTTTGATGTAAAATTAAATACTACAAAGGGTCGTTACATAAAATAATTGCCCTGTGACTCACTTAAGGGCACAGACAAGTCATAAAATAAGGTAAATTTCCAGTCATTTTTATTTTTTTCCTTCAGAGCATCGTTTATAAACCAGTATTTTGACCCTCACTTGGCCCTGAGGTACAGGAACCAGTATTTTGACCCTCACTTGACCCTGAGGTACAAGAACCAGTATTTTGACCCTCACATGACCCTGAGGTACAGGAACCAGTATTTTGACCCTCACTTGACCCTGAGATACAGAAATAGAAAGCGTAAATTCAGTGGCCTCATGTTGTGAAAATTAGTATTTCCATGAAAATTATTTGGTCTCTTTTACAAAATTTTCCCAACTGAGCTAGCACGAGCCTTTTTTTCTTGCAAAGGCAAAGGCGGACGCAAAAAAGCAACTTTTTGCCTGCGCACTAGACGGACGTAGCAGTACACGTACATGCACAGCAGGTGTGCAGGCGTACACAAGGTACGTAGTTTCCCTCGTTCTGTCATGGGTCTAGTGAAGGAAGTTTTCTTGGGTGGACCTGAAGTTTCATTTCTTGGGATTGGAAAAACTCCTGCAGTTTCCCTCTATTTATTTTATAGCTCAAACTTAAAGAAAACTTTGCTCGAAGTTGCCTTTCATTTCAGTCTCACTGAGAGCTGTAAACCAACTTTGATTTTTATTTCCCCTCGAATCAAAGCTAAGGTGTGGATTTCCGACGTTCAGGCCGAATTTCATGAGAAAGTACAAACGTTAAAGGTTTTACATAAAGGAATAAAACGTCCAAAGAACTTATAAAAAAGATGTATTTGATAAAAGTGCACTTCCCTGAGGTAGATGAGTAGTGCAGAAGCGCCGTAATTTTCAAGTCCCAATATTTTCAATCTTTAATACAAAATATACGGCACCATCATCCTGCACAGAGTATGTAAATGCTTTGTTGCTCAATCAAACCCTTTTCAATTTCATTCTGTGACGCTGTTTTACACATGAACACCAAGCACCATTGCAACACAAAGGACAAGCATCAGAACAAAAATTTATTTTTATTCATATTTTCCTCTTTCTTAAAGTGGATGCCGAGCAAGTTTCTGGGCATCTGTTTGTTGAGAGTCTCTGCAGCGCGCCATGACCGCTGCTGCCTCGCTCACATTTAGCTTCAGATGAGTTTTTGTCCTTCTGAAATTATTGAAATCGCGTGCTTCTCTTGATCAGTGAAATTCTCAGCTCCAGTTCTTGCATGGAAGATTGTGTGCCGGCAGATCCTGCTGGAGATGTTCATGGTGTCAGGCAAACTCGAGTCCTATTTTTTAATTGGTTTCCAGATTTATATATGCCTTTCAGATGCATATTTATTTTTCTCCCAATTGTATTTGCAGCTCTCATAATACAATAATAAACGTAATAAACCTCTATTTCTGCAATAAAATTCATAATAGTTTTCCGTAACGCATCCAGATTAACAGGATTATGTTTTTCCTGATGAACAGCATCCCTTCTTCAAGGGTCATGGAGGAGAAAACCTCCACCTGGGATGAAGAGAAAGAACAAAAATAAAAGCAAGTTAAATATAATATAAAGACAAGGACTTAGTAGTTAATGTAAGACCGTTCAATTTATTTTCCTTACGCACTAATGAAGGAAGAGCGTTCAAATTTTTATCTCGCTCTTAGCTCGGATTCGTAGATGACAAATTCCACATCTGCTCGTGTCTCCCTTAAAGAAACAACTCACTGGGCATGAATGCTTAGGATTTCTAATACAATTTTTAGTCAGTTAGGGGGTGCTGAGAAAATCTTGAAAGAATGTCAAGTCTGTAGAAACAAATATCAGTGAGATTAATTTTTCTTGCTGAAGATAAATACACTTGATCACTTGCATCAATGTTTTGGGTCATTTGTTAAATATTCTGGCTCCCATGTGTTCTCATTGCAATTGCATTCGCATTCGGACGTTTGAATAGATATTTTAGCTTGTAAATCACGTATGTACATGAATAGAATCAATATCTAAATTGAGACTAGATACGAGGAGAGACACTAGAGGCTAGTACTCAATAACAGCGGTCAGTAAAGGCTGGCTGCCTTTGAGTAAGGCGATACTCTAAGTCAAAGTTCTCGGAAGTTCTCGTTAATTAAGCGGAGCTTCATTCGAGTTCGGTCATGCGACACTGCTCCGCCAACGTCAAACCAACCAAGCATTTGCGATCCAGATGTAAATTGGATACTGGCTTTTTAGATTTATGTCCATCATTTCCAATTTCATTTGTGCTTTTATGGACACTCCATTAGGGAAATTCTGAAATTGTTTCTTCTTAATGATGGTAGGACGGAGGAAAATGACCATGTTTTGTAAGCTAGACAACGCTGACGAGACAACGCTGACCAGACAACGCTGATCAGACAACGCTGACTAGACAACACTGACCAGACAACGCTGATCAGACAACGCTGACTAGACAACGCTGACCAGACAACGCTGACTAGACAACGCTGACCAGGCAACGCTGACCAGGCAACGCTGACCAGACAACGTTGACCAGACAACGTTGACAAGACAATACTGACTAGACAACGCTGACTAGACAACAATATTAGCGTTCTGACAGTGTCTCACTCGAGTGTTTTTCATATCGTGAATGTGAGACATTTGTTTTGAACCTGGATTTTGTAATCAGTTTTGGAATAATAATACAATCAATGATAAAAAATGATATCTACGATAATTGTATTGTCCAGGATGGTAAATTTTCTTCATGAAAACTATAAAAATTACTCGTGTTTCCGAAAATAGTTATAACATGTTCTTTATGTTTAGTTATTTTGATGACTTCTGTTAACTTGTTTTTGTTTTTGTTTTCATTGCGTAGGAGTAAGAATTTTCTGAAGTTCACTCAATTTTTAGTTCAGATAAGATGTACGTTATTTCTGTGGTTTGCGTGGGTTCGTGTTCACGTCTGCTTCTTGCGACATGTAAGGTGGATGTGGTTTTTGTGAACAGCTCCTCTAACAGACAGCAGGTGAACCACAATATCAAATTTAAAAGAAGTCAAGAAACGTTTTTGCAGATTTTCTTGCTCTACTTAAAATGCCAAACAGGAAAGCCACGTAAAATGAAGAATTGTATCAAATGGTGCATTAAATGGATGAATATTATTATTTGTATCATAAACTGCCCTTAATTCAGAATCGTTATTTTCATCAGCATTTTCTTCAAACACATAAGCTCAAGGAGACGCTGCATTTATTTTTTGAGAGAAACTGAATAACTTTTGGCTGCAAAATATGTAACTTTAACCTGAAGTTTACATCAGAAAAGAATTCATATCTTGAAAAATAAAATTAGCATCAATAGAGTAGCTCAATGTAGTTATAATAACAGCAATAAGAAGCTATAATAACAGTAAACTACCGTTTTATATACTTCTCAATTATTTAGATTTTTTGAAAATCTCTACATTTTCTGGATTTCGTCGTTCAGACAATTGATTTATGGTTTAAGAATTTATTCTAGAGAAAATCAATTTTGTTCTACGATGATTATAAAATAATTACTTGGTCAAGAAATGAGTTTGATTTCTGCCATGCTTATCTTGCTTCAAATTTGAACGGATTTTTTGACCAAGCTAATATATAATATTTATTGTTATATTTAACAATGTTGTTATTGTTAAAACGACGGTAATAAGAATCATAATCGGCTCATTATTGTTAATTAATTATCAATAATGAACAACATTATTACAGATTAACTAATCAATCAATCAAAGACTTTAAAGCTTATGGAAGCTTGAACGTTTCCTGTTATACAGGATAACGCATAATTAACACTGCCTTTTAGAAAATTATTAACAAAAAAATATGGAAGGTCAAGAGATCGGGATAGTAGTAAACAATAGAGAAGACCTAAAAGTTTAATTATTAATTACAATTTTAAGAAATGATATATTAGTAAATAAATTTATTGTTACTTATGCAACACCATATAAAATTCGCTCACAGAGCCTGAGCAAGTTGCTGTGTTTTAATGTGTTCATCATGTCTTTTTTATGATTATTATGAGAAGTTTGTTCTTTCCTACCTGCTGTACGTGTTGTGTACACAACACACCTGCTGTACGTGTTGTGTACACTGCGCACCTGCTGTACGTGTTGTGTACACAACGCACCTGCTGTACGTGTTGTGTACACAACGCACCTGCTGTACGTGTTGTGTACACTGCGCACCTGCTGTACGTGTTGTGTACACAACGCACCTGCTGTACGTGTTGTGTACACAACGCACCTGCTGTACGTGTTGTGTATACTGCGCACCTGCTGAACGTGTTGTGTACACTGCGCACCTGCTGTACGTGTTGTGTACACAACGCACCTGCTGTACGTGTTGTGTACACAACGCACCTGCTGTACGTGTTGTGTACACAACACACCTGCTGTACGTGTTGTGTACACAACGCACCTGCTGTACGTGTTCAACACACAACGCACCTGCTGTACGTGTTTAACACACAATGCACCTGCTGTACGTGTTCAACACACAACGCACCTGCTGTACGTGTTCAACACACAACACACCTGCTGTACGTGTTCAACACACAACGCACCTGCT
>VCRD01000476.1:265428-290654 GCA_006783055.1 Trinorchestia longiramus
AGATATGGAGAGGGGGATTTGGAGGATATTTGGAGAGGGGGATTTGGAGGATATTTGGAGAGGGGGATTTGGAGAAAGAGATTTGGTGGAGATTTGGAGAAAGGGATTTGGAGAGGAGAATTTGGAGAGTAGAATTTGGAGAAAGAGATTTGGAAAGGGGGATTTGAAGAGAGGGATTTGGAGAGGAGAACTTGGAGAGGGGGGTTTAGAGGGGGGAATTTAGAGAGGGGAATTTGGAGAGGGAAATTTGGAGATTGGATATGGAAAGGGGATCTGGAAAAGATTTGGAGATTTATAATGTGCATCATCACGGACTGGACGGGAATAACAGGCAAGTCCCAAAGCCTTCACGTGCTGTCGAACAGAAACTCCATTCTCAGGCAGAAAGCTATTTTAATGTTGCCATCTTAGTTCCATTATTCAATACTGAATTCTCAGTTCGATTGCTATTCTGAATATTTATTTTCTAAGTTAGATAACATTTGTTATATTAGATTTTCAGATAGAATTATTTTCATTATTGCATTCTCAGATTGATTTTTTAACATTACTTTCTCAGTTGACGTTTGGAAATCTTCCGAATACAAACCCTTCCTTCTCATCTTTCCTGTCACATGAGACTCCACAGCAAGTGTAAGTGTTGTCTAGCGCCCCAAGACCTCCTCAAACACAGAGAAAAAATAAATAAATAAAAGCATGAGACTCAAACCCCTCAACAGACCTGAAAGAGACAGCAGGAAAACATCTTCCAAATTCTAAATTTATTCGAAAGGCACGAATTAAACAGCTTTTCCTACTCTATGCGATCGAATTTTCTTTTCCGAATCGCTGGTTTGAAAAAATATTGTTAGCATGAAGTTGGAAAGAAACTACGCACTCTAGAGACCTGTCGCTCACAAGCAAAAGTGACCGTTTTTAATTTTAATCTTTTTTGGTATCCGGATTATTTTTTTATGCAGCTTGTGATGAAAGCTTCATTTCAGTCTATCTAATTTACCGCCAGCTTGGTCGACGGGTGAGCGAAACCGTATGTGATACGAGAAGACCCAACTTCGAGACAGGCAACCCCAGTGGTCTGTTTGTGCTTGACCATCGGCGGCTAAAATTACGGCATGGGACTTGAGTATCGACCCACGAATGAGCCAAACAGCTTGAATCCTCGTGCCTCATTTTATTCTATAGTTCATTAGTATGTATCAGACCAACCCTTCATGGTACAGACGAAGTCTTTGTTCATTTTTGTTTTAAGTTCTTGCACATTCTTGGACAGAGCAGGTCTGATCCCAATGCTAGTTTAGTTGATGCTTCGTATTTAAATATCTGAACTAGTTCATAAAATACATTGTAGGTGTAACACAATAGAGAAAAATATAAAGTAGGGATAGCGCAATAACGTAAAATATAAAGTAGGGATAGCGCAATAACAGAAAATCTAAAGTAGGGATAGCGCAATAACGCAAAATCTAAAGTTGGGATAGCGCAATAACAGAAAATCTAAAGTTGGGATAGCGCAATAACGCAGAATGTATAACCTGTAGCAGGAATAAGGTTCCAGGTTTCAGCACTGAGTTCTAGAAGGAGCATCGCTTCTCACCGACGGCTCGTCCTTCCTTTTTTCCCGGAGGAAGTGGCGGCTGCGTCTGATCTCTTAATCCTGGTGCTTTTTGTTTTTGCTAGTGGCATCAAAAAGCGAAAATTTAATATTCAAAACAGGATAAAATGCACTACAACATCAGGCCTTCGTTGATGGACAAAATCATACTTGTTTGCAAAGACTCGGAATTTTACATTGCGCATGTTGAAAAATTTATGAACTGAAGTGGGAAAGGGCCCAATTCTTCAACGTTATTTTTACAGTTTTTTTTCGAGAATGAGGGCAATAACGCACGAAAAGGGAAGACAGGAAACTTAAGTTTAAGATTGCCCACAAACTGGAACTTTTTGCAGTTTGTAGACGTACATTGATTATGTTTTGATTCCATTCCAGATTGCAGGCAATGCTGATGCGAGTTATGGGTTTTAAAACACACAAGATAAAAACACGCAATACACATGGTTACGCTGGCTCTTCTTTTTCGTCTCACGAATGACATTTCCGCTCTTCCATACATAAGCCCCAAAAAACTGCATCACACTCTTGTGATTTTTAGTGTAAAAGGAACTGATTTAAAAATATTTTTGACCATTGAAAATATGGCATAACAATTATTTCTTCATCGGTTTAGTCACCATGATAAAGTGCTGAGATGAATGTGCTCTGAAAATGCTCTTATCTTTTTTGTTTCCTAAAAGTTGACGAATAATTTGAAATCCACTGTTGTTAACAACTTCTTGTCTACAAACATTTAGCAGCAACGAATCCGAGTACTGTAACTGCAAAAAGTTTCTTTATAGAGTTTGTCAGTTTGCTTCTCTTTTGTAGAATTTGTCTGTGAGATTTTCCAGTCAGTTTGTTAATTTTTTCGTTGTAGGAACTCGTTGCAAACCACATAAGATGCCACATGGAAATGTGTTTCATAAATCAATGAAGAAAATTATATTGGCATTTATAGAATACACGTTACAGCTGCACTATTTTCAAAATTAATGCGTAGTTTAAGAACAGCTTTTTTTAGATATTTCTTAAAGGTGTTGGCTTCCTTTCATTGATTTCTTCCAACTATTGGCTTATTTCAACTTATATTTTCTAACTATTAACTTATTTCAGTTTATTTCTTCTAATTATTTGCTTTTTTAGATCTAGCCTCATACACTGCACGTAGTTATGTAAGGCTTCATTGTTTGCGCTCCACCAACCCCAACCCTAACCTACATTCATCAAGTTTTGCTATGCAACCACAAAACTCCATCAAGTTCTTCAATGCAACTGCATAACTTTATCAATGGTGGTTGATGAAGCCTGCATAGTACCACCAAAAAATTTTTATTATATCTTTTCTAGTTCTTGGAAATAACACTCAAAGTTTCCTGTAATTTATCAACAAAATAGTACAGGAATAAAAGTTTTGACGCCAATTCAAATTTTTCTTACTATTTAAAGTATTAGAAAAAAAATATGAACGAAAGGGAAATGAAGGGGATGCATAATTGAACTTCATTTTATTTCTAAGAAATTCCTATATTATTGCTTCTAAATAATTTTGAAATTAATACCTTTAAGCAATTTCAAAGTGCGTTTCAGGCAGACACTTGAATATATATAAATAACTCACATGCATTTATTTAAGTGCACCAACAACAATATTAAATGCGTAGTTTGTAAGCGTTTTAACAAGTTTTTATGGTTTTACTGTAGACTACAACTTAAAAAAGATTCATGGTACTATAATTACGACTAAAAATTATAAGATAATTAATAGATGAGCTGTAGTTTTAGAAATATTGCAAAATGTAATCCCATTCATATCTGCTTTATTTAATTTGATTAGGATCACAAATTTTAGAAGGCAGGAATAAAATCCTTCAGATGACAATAGCAACAAAGCAGCACCGGCAGCAGTCACCAAGGAGGGACAAAAGGAGCAACAGAGACAAGCGAGAAACGCGAGACAAAAACAACACTCACAAAGGCAGATTTTTTTTAAGTTTTGTTTACACTTGAAATGGCAGAGCCGCCACTTCGTCCTACTATGAGCACAATGAGGGACGTAAAGCCATAAGTAAGATTCCAAAAGGGAAGGAGAGAACATCTGAGGGACGAGGAAACTGTATGTTATGTTATGATACATTTGGTCTCTTGCAAGAACAAGTTTCGTGTTCTGGGTGACTTGTAAATTCCTACTGCCAAATATTTAGTTTCTCTTTGGTATCTGTGATACATGCTACGGAACCTTCAATCCGCATACGCTGCGAATGTCAAAGAATTCGGAAAGCCTAAGATTTATAAGTGACACTGGGAGATGAAAAATTGCGATTGGATTTAGTAAGAAGAAGATAATTCAATTTACTTAATTTTGAATTGTAGTTCTGATTCCAGCTCGTACAATTATTACACTATACAATATACATCTGTCTGTCCGCAGCCCAGTGCCATGAGCTAAGAGACTATATTATACAATTTGTTTTGTAGTAAATACAAAATACTAATATTCAAGATGTATTGCGGAGGACAATAATTTTTCGTTTCTATTCTCATTTAAACCATAAATCATAAAATCAGTCTATTATTATTCACCTTAAAATCATTGAAGATGCTATTCAAAGAGAATACATTAAACTAACATACCCGTGCCATGAAAAATGTTGGCAAATACTGTTGGAAACTGTCATATCCTGGTACAGAAATTCAGCATTACTGAAAGCAACTGCGAGCTTGTGTATGTATATTGTAATATGCAATACCCCGCCGAACTCGGTATCCACGATACGGACTCGAGTATATAAGGCTCTGGATCTCTCTAATTTTTTTGAAAGTAACTTATGAAAGTGCACTTGCACAGCAAAAATGAGTGTATTAATTTACCAGTGAACTGAAACCAGGACCGCCAGTGCTATTATAATTTCTTCCTATCTATTCTTAAGAGCGTGACACGAAACATAGATAAATAAATATATAAACACACGACGGTCATTCTCAGTATTAGATTAGGTTAGATTAGATGCCTATTTATTGCATCTTTATCGATTGAATTATAGTGACATGATCTGAGATCCTGAATATTGTTAAACACGGGTAGATTCGATAAGTAGATAGATAGATAAGTAGAAAGAAGTAAAGGTGCCATGGAACTCAAAAAGTACCACAAATTAATTTCAATTCGTCTTAACAGATATAGAAGCAAAATGAGGCATCGGAATAATATATTATAAAAAATACTGGTGAGTTTAAAATTTAGTTCCAGTAATATTGTACCAAAATTGAATTGTATAGCAAGTTTCTGCACTGGAGAAACTGTGTAAACATTCGTCCATGAACGATGATGAAATTCTCGAACCCAAATTTCGTATATCGAATTCTGCGAATTTGAACTTTATTCACTGAAAGCAAAAATTTCCTTGGACGACGACTTTAAAAAACGATTGAGAGAATGACACGAAGAATAACTTGTCAAAAAACTTGACGCAAGATTTCAGGAATAAAATGTACAGTGATTCTAGATACGACTTGAAAACTCTTGCAGAACTGGACTCCTTTTAATGGAGGAATTTGCACATAACTCGGAACTTGAAGAATGACTTGGGAGGCAACTTGCCAAAAAAACTATAATTGGAGACCAACTTTGCGCGCAAATTAAAGATTTTAAAAACGGCTTTCTGAGACTGGAGTTTTTGAAGCCATTTCATGCAAAAAAAACTTCCTTCCCGGAGACGCTTTCTCGATGATCCCATTACGCGGCCAAAGTCGTAAGCTCCATTGTGATCCTCATTATTTGATGGAGACGTGGCACCTCAAATTAATTTTATAGTATTCTTAATTCATTACGTAAGTCTTGGGCATAAATTACTTCATCAGTGTTGCGACATCCAGAAGGTAAGAATTATTTGTGAATTAATACAATTATTACATGTCGAATTATTTGTGATGAAACTCAAGCGTAAGTTACAATACATGATATGGAAAAAGCAATGGTGACGGATTGTGAATTTATATTCTATTAAGTAAAAAAACTCATATTATTTAATCAAAATAGATCAAATAACTTATCAGAAAATAATAATTTTGCTAAATTGCTCTCAAACTTTATCCTAATCCACGACTATCCTACGACTAAGCCCCAGAGCCTAGATTCTCAAACACTAAACCTCCTATTTTACTAGATAAACATACATCTAACCTGCGTCTAACAAAGCCCGCGTCCACTGGCAAATTAAAATGAAAAATTTAGTAAAAACCGTGATTTTTCACGTGTGGATCTAGAAATAAATTAAAATCCAGAAAAATCTAAACCGTAGAACTTCCACGGGAACTGTCTAATCGACTATGTATCTCTATTTCTCTGTCTATCTGTGTGTGTCCATCCCATTACTTCCTATCTATTACTGAAGAAAAATTATTGAACTGAAATCAGAACTGATATGCATGTACGAGTATTATAAGCATTGTATTGTGGATACCATAGACACCGGATCACTATAAAACACGACATTTTTTCTGTTATTAATTATATTTTATTACACAACCATGTTATCGGTTAGATAAAATAGAAAATGGAAGTTCTGTACACATTCATGAAAAATATCCAGATTCTGACAATACCACGGGTAAAACTGAAAATGTATTTTATTCGATAGACCCTGAATTTTATCACTTTTAAATCAAAGAATTTCAACGGGTACTATCTGTGCCATGTTATCGGTAAATAAGATACACAATGGAAGTTCTGTATATATTAATGAAAAATATTCATTGAGAGCACAATAATTTGTCGCAAATCTTTAATGCATTCATCTTTATAATCATTTCAAATCAGTAAAATATAAACCTTGGAACTTCCACGAGAACTATCTAGCCTGCAAATAGATATTAAACTATGGGTTTTTCAATAAATCAAGTACCTAGTTAAATGTAAAAGTATTTTCTCCCGTGAAATTCCTTTGACTATTCATTTTCAGGAAGTACTTTTCTGAGAATAAATCTATATTTGATGTGCTTCCTCAATCGTCTCGTAGCTGTGGTACTGTTTTTATAGCTGCCTTTGTTACCTGTCTTTCTGGTGCTAATCGATACTAAAGTTCGAATGTAGCGACGGCAATTGTTCAATTTCAGAGTTATGGATCGGCTATCCCTGGCCATTTCTACACGATTTGCTCATGATGTTTTGTTTATGTTCAATACCTAGACCTATTAACTCTGGTGGCCCACAATAACTTTTTATTTTTATTTAGTTGCCAATTTATGTATTTCCGTTTTCAGTTTGTGATTTCTATATGTCTACGCTCAATTATCAGTTGAATTTTGTTACCAATTACATGCACAACGAACACGTGACCGATACTTGCTGCACGATTGATTTAAGAGTTACACAACGAGTGAACGCAAACCCCACACAACTGGAAAACTTACACCAGTGAACACAAACCCCATACAACTGGAGAATTTACGCAAACCCAATACGAGTGGAGAAGAAATGTGGTGCTAGCATTTATCATCGTCTAAGAAAGAGTCCTTCAGGGATGGTTAAAAAATCCCTTCACCTTGCGCACACCCGTCAGAAAAACAAGTGCTTGATTTTTTCAAGCATGAGGCCACGGTCCTCGTGAAAGTTTTAAGCGCTATCGCTTTTGAGTTCATTGAGTCTCGTGAAAATTTATGGATATTATGTACCTTTTCAAATTCCCATACGGTAAACTGTTAATTAGATCATGAAGCTCACGCTGATTTTAATTATTGACCACAAAACAACTAGCATCAGTTGTTAGTTAGTGTTAGTTCATAACACTAGCATAGTGTTATGAACTAATAAGAACACACATAACTCAACATTGCGATAATTACCACGAGTTAAAACTCGTTACGACATCATCTGAACTTTATTTGACTAAATACTTGTTGATCCTAGATAAATTCAGTATTTCTGTTAAAAACAAGCTCCTAGAGTCCATTACTAAAATTGTAAAATCAATGGTTTGGATTCACCAGTGCCTTGGATGCCAAAATAAGCATTGAGGAATTCTTTTTAGAGTACCTGTTTTTCGTCCAGAAAACATTAGAGCTTTTGCAGCGACGGTAGGACAGCATTGAGGCACAGCATCTCCTAAAGAATAGAGGCTGCGCTCAATGTTATTATCATACTCACATTGTTTTCACAATTCTTTTCCATTTTAGCTTTGGCGGTTATACGCAACATCGTCAAGGTTGTTCATATGACCCTCCGATTTTTAACCGTGTTTATCTGTTTCACATTTTCTGTATGCAAGAAGTATACAGAAAACCTGTACACAAGGTTCAATAATTAACGTTACAACTTTTAGAGTGAATGTCAGTTAAACAAACATGCATACAACTGCCACAAAAGAAAACGCTAATTGTGTATGTATTAATTAGTAAGTTATCACATTTGGTTCAATATGCAAGAGCCTGCATCAATAACCAGCTGAAGACACTTAAAAAAGACCAGCACGAGTCGCGAAGGACTTTATTAATTCATTCTTATTTCTGAGTTTTAACTTCATATTCTTCAAACTTAGAAAATGTAACTCAGATATCTTATTTTTCAGTATGGACCAGATATATTAATCTGAGGATTTAGGGCTGGCGATAAAAGAGGCCATTTCTTCTCTGGAATGAAATGATGACGATGGAAGTCTAACAATCGTCTTTTCTTAGCTCCATGTGAGCGTGCTGAGTCTTGCTGCAATGATACATTGGCATTTTTTGAATTTTTGTAAAGGGCAACACTGATTCTCCAAGAACGTCGCAACAATAATTTCTTTGTAAATTTTAACCCATTTCAACATGAATATTAATGAACTTGCAGTTTCAGAAATCGCGCTCCAAACTGTCATTGAAAACGCTCCTTGCCTCTGAGTGTCTCCCCTAGTGTCAATCTCACCAGCCCCACACCAAAATTGATCAGTCCGTGTATTTAATTTTTCGAGGCGTCAAAGTTTTTTCGTCATTGAAGACATGGTTTGGTAGCTTACCTTCGCAGGTTCGAAAGATGATTTTATGCTCTTCGAAGTAGTTTGTCCACAGTTTTCACAGACAACAGCTGTTTCTTCCATTGATCAGTAGAATCTGGGTATTAAAATTCGTATCCTTTATTTGCAGATGAATGCTAGTTATGATAGCCTTCGTGAATTTTTGTATCCATAAAGTAAAAAAATCTACTAAGGCTATCATAACTAGCATTCCTCTGCGAATAAAGGGTACGAATCTAAATACCCATATTCTACTGATCAATGACAAGGTCAAAAATGTGTGCAGGAAAAAACGTCATGTACCTAGACCTGATGTTCCATCACAATGGACACCATGATCTTTTAAAGAAAGATGGCATCCATCTAAATAAAGTCAGGCAAGCTAGGCTGGGGAGCTTACTGACCATCGCCACGCTCAGACAAACAGCTACATTGGAAGAAGAGAAAATGGGCAGTATGCAAAATTCGGCAGGCATATTGATATTACATTCAGAGCATCAACAAGGCTAAGTATCAAAAAATTCCGACAACTGTAATCTGCCCAACACGGAACTAAATGATCCTCGTCGATGTAGGATAGTAATAAAGAGTTCGACTATAACACGTTCATGTCCATACAAACTGTTATCACATAATGCAACCTACCCTACAATCCACAAGGGAAAGGGAACGAGCACCGCATCCTGCACGAACAAGCCAAAAAACGAACAGCTGCCCGACACAACGGTATCACGTAACCTCACCTTTGCAGCAGACATCTCTAGTGCTGCAAGAAACACTTGCAAAGCCACAAGACTATCGGCAACCTGACCAAATACATTGGGAGAATCTAAGTAAAACTGTATTAACACATCACGATTATAGTCTTGCACTACTAAAGATTCTGGTTGACAAAGTACAAAGCCTTCTACCAAAAATGCCAGAACTTCAAGCCACTGCGTCATCGTTGTCACATGACATCATAGCCGTCAATGAAACATGGTTAGATTTCAATGGAAAATATCTCCTAGCGAAAGTCTCATTGAAAGAATACGTTTTGCATATTATCGTCAAACCGTGACACAGCAACAGAGGTGGTGGTTCACTTAAATACATCAAAAAAAAGCTGCAACCGCAAATCAAAGCAAAGCGAGCAACAGAAAAATCAGAAATACTACATCTCACCATTTAACCGCAACCAGGACAAACTATCAAAATTGTACTCGTGTATAGGAACCCAACCTGTACAGCAATTGAAGATGACGAATTCTATGATTACCTTGATAATATCCTTAGCGCTCCTCACGAAACACTAATCATGGGGGACTTCAGTTTGCTCTACATAAACTAGACTATTTGTCAAAATCAAGCACCCGGTTCCAAACTTATTGATCTGATGAATGCAAATTCTCTGCATCAGCATATCAACGAACCAACTTGATGAAACAACATTCTTGACCTCGTCATGACGATCCCTGGCCTCAGCATAAATGGATTAGAAGTTACGACAAGATCGGTGACCACCAGATGATAGACTTCACGCTCGAAGTACACGGCCCTAACACAAGGACTCAACATAAACAAGTCCTTGACTACAAACGGGCAAACTTCGAACTAATGAAAGAAGAGCTTAGCAGCATTAACTACGAAGTACTGATGAGCAATAAAAATTCAGAGAAATGCTACATGTTATTCAAAGAAAAGATTGCAACTGCGACAGAACACCATATCCCAAGAAAGCGAATGTGGCCAATCAATAACCCTCCTTGGTTCTCACAAAAAATTAAACGGCTCTTTAATGACAGACAACAGTCATACAGGACACTTAAACAATATTAAACAGAACCACATCATTAAGAACATATCAACGCTTGCAGGGCTGTTAAGCGAACGATAAAATATACAACACGTACTAAAAAATTATAGTTGCAGCACAAGCTAAAACTAACCCTAAAAGCTTCTACAATTATGTAAACGACAAACGATTCAAAAGAGGCACTATTGGACCACTGATCGATTCTGAGGGATCAACCCAAACGAACAACAAAAGCAAAGCCAGAATTCTTAATACATACTTTACTTCTGTGTTCACTCACGAAGACTTAACTGAAATCCCGCAACTTCATACTTTAAATCCTCAGGGAATCCTGAAAAATGGTGTATTTGAAATAGAAGAGGTAGAGAAAAACCTCTGCATTTAAACCCATATAAAGCAATCAGACCCGACTGCATTGCCCCCCGGATACTCAGAGAAATAGCCGAAGTAATAAGCGCACTCTTAGAAAACATCTTCAATCGATCACTTGAAACTGGGATAGTTCCGGAAGATCGGAAGCGGGCAAATGTCACTCCTATTTTGAAAAAGGGGAACAAACAAACTACTAATAACTATCGTCCAATCAGTCTAACAACTGTCATCAGTAAAATAATAGAAAGACTACTCGAAGTCCGTATAACAAAGTCCCTAAATGACCTAAATCGTATTACTGATACCCAGCACGGATTCAGGGAAAAATGTAACTGCCTCACAAACCTCCACGACTTCTTTGGAGAAGTTAACCGCACATACGACCGTACAAAAGCCGTAGACCTTGTATATCTAGACTTTCAAAAAACCTTCAAGAAAGTTCTCCACGAAAGAATCATGGCCAAATTGGAAGCGCATGGAATACGAGGCAACTACTCTCGATGGATATGAAACTGGCTCACTGGTCGCTGGTGATTCACGATCAAGCAAGTGATTCAACGCTTGCAACATCAGGAGTCCCTCTAGGGAGTATTTCAGGCCTGGTCCTCTTCGTCATCTACAGCAACGATCTTGATGTCGGAAGCATCAGTAAAATTAACATATTTGCCGATGACACGATACTCTGTCATAAAGCATTCACCAAAAGGGACAGAGCAACTATCGAATCCAACCTCAACCGTCTTCTAGAATAGACTGAAACCTAGCAAACGAGTTTCAACGTTAATAACTGTTCAGTAATGCACGTTGGTGCAAATAACTGGCAGTTCCAACACACGATGAATGACATACCTTTTGAAACAGTCTAGCAACATAGAAATCTAGGTGTCATTGTCACTCAAAATCTCAAACATGACGAACAAATGGAAAAAAGCGTCAAAAATGCGAGCAGGATTTTCGGTTTCATTGCACGTAACTTCGGATACAAGTCAAAAAACATAATATTACCGCTCTATAAAGCGCTAGTCCGGCCACATTTAGAATATGCAGTGCAACTCTGATCTCCTACCCTACGAAGAGATATTAATAAAATGAAAAAAATTGCGTAAAGCGACGAAAAGGATTCCAGAACTCCGCAATCTCAGCTACGCATGATGTCTTCAACAGCTTGAACTTATCTCCCTAAAACAAAAGAGATTCTCCACATCCGATGTTTAGCGAAACATACTGATTTTTACGACAATAATTTGTGCTGTTTCATAAATCAATACTAATTGTACCATCTCAACTTCACCAACAGTATTCTCGACTCTGCAGGTTGCCATGACAACCACGTTTACGTCTGGAGTGCAGCGACGTCAGCTGCCGTATGAGTATAAGCCAATTTTTTGCTGCTTGTACCAATACAAAAAAGAATTCGTAGCAATCTGAGCTGTAGAGGCCTCCATTACAGAACATCAGCTCCATACAGAGTTTCATTATCGAAAGTATTGATTGTGGATCAACGAGCACAGCGCAAAACGCTGGAGGCAATTTGAAGCCCAACACAGTGAGCGCTTGTAGAACACTGCTCAAGAAGCTATGACAAGCACCATGAAAGCATGAGATTTTTAAGCATTTAGCCTTGTTTCTATTCAGTAAACACATTTAAAAATGCTAAGGAATAACTCAAGTTCTATACTGAGGTACACCATGCACGAAAATTATCACACGCCTCCACAAAAACCTGAAAAATATTTTAAATTAAGTGAATATAGCATAGTTATTTCTAAGAAACAGCTGCTGATGCTACAGTTTTACGATACTGCGTCTTAATTCACAACCTCAGCTTCTCACAGCTGCATCACTGTTAAGAGCTTGCATATCATTGGATTTCTTCATAAATTTTTCCAAGGGATTACAGAAGGAGCTCTAATCGCCAGCTTGGTCGACTGGTGAGCGAATCCGCTTGCGAGCGGGAAGACCCGGGTTCGAATCCCGCTGCCGCCATGGTTGACGCGGCTAGAATTACGGCATGGGACTTGGGTAATCGAATAATTATCGAAGTGATTATCCGACCAAGAATGGGCCAGAAGGTTTGTTCCTATAGCCTCATTCTATTCTATTCTAATTAAACAGAGTCAAAATCCAAGACTCTGTGCTTCTACGAGGCTTGAGTGAATGGTCTTTCAGTTTTATGATCCTCTCATATTTCTCTACGTGAGATAAGAGGGTGAGAGCTTCACTTTCTCTCTTGACAGGACATGTTAATGTGTTCCTAAAAGTGACGTCATTCCCCTAAAAGAAGCCAAATCATTTTCAACAGTAAGGAATCAATTTTCGGAGTTTATCCAAATTAATATCATCCGCAAAGCGGTGGGCATAAAGTCGAACGTTTGATAGAAAAACATAATGCTTTCTAATAATATGACTGGAGGAAGGACTGGACAAAAGTTATTAGTTTAAATATGACCAATTATGCCACTTCAATCGAGAAGACAATCCATTCAAAACTTGCAATTCTGTCCACAACCCCTCACTAACCGAGGTTGTGTTATGAGTGAGGCTCCTGAAATATATCAAATAATATTAATTAAATATTATATTAATATTCATGTTTATCATATCAAATATACATTTCGTTTTCATTATTAAATTAATATCTATTTTTCTGCATTGAATATAATATTGCTGCTTTAATTGTCACGTTCGTAATCCTATGGCTATTATAAATAATCTTTCGTAAAATTATTCCTATAGTATGTATTTTGAACATTTTATCTCATTTTCTATGATAAATATTCCTAAATGAATGTTTTAAACATTTTCCAGCATTTCACATTAAATTAGTTTCAAACTTATTGTGCATGAAATGTAAAAAAATTCTAAGTAGAAATGCGCACGCAGTAGAAAATATTATACATTAAAATAAAATTCAACGAGACATTTAGAAACAAAATGATTAGCTTTGCCACACAACAGAAATGCATTATTAAAACAAAATAATTATGTTATATTTAATAGAGCAACTTGTATGAGTAAAGCGAAAGACAAACTATTGAAAAATACACTTTGTACGACGACAAGGTTGGACAATAATATACAGGGTGTCTCAAAAAAATGTACTCACACTTCGAATGACGAGATCCTTTATTTATGAACATACAGTGAAATAGAATAGCTTCGAATACAGAAGACAAATGTGATTAAAGAATCATGTTCGCAAATGTTCGAATTGATGACCTTTATTGTCCAGACAACGCTGATAACGCACACCAAGGGTGCGTTACATTTACATTTTTTTAAGACACCCTGTATAATCAAGGAAAACGAGAAAGCTCTAAGCACTAAATTTTAAAAATCTTCGTATTTTGGTTAATTTTGCGTACATCTAAAACCTTTAAAATTCAACTATTTTGCAATGTTTAAACGAATTAAACTTCACCCTGCAGCTTTTACTTGAATCAAAAGCTGTAGAAATAATAGATCATAAAGTTTCAACAACTATAAACCCTTGCACTTTTTTTCTGGTTTTCCATTTAACAAACAGAATAATTAATTAAACTTGAAAAATATTCAAAGCCAGAAAAACACATTGTATCGTAAAAAAACAAAACGGTACGCAATCAACCGTTCGAAACTTTTGATGCCTGCAAGCGAAGAGTTCAATTATCATTTCTTTTTAGCCTCTGAATTCAGAGGCCTACGGCCTCTGAATCGACAATTTGTGGTCGTATTATTCCACAGAAGAAAGATTCTTTTTGGCTGAAATAAAAGAAGTTTTTGTCGAGAACAACAATAAATTCACTAGATTTACAGAATGCCCGATAGAATTGGATAGAACAAACAGATCTCATTGTTTATCTCGGTACTGGGTAGCGTTGTGGGATCCAACAATGCTATTTCAGTACTTTATTTCGTTTCATGCTCTTAATTCTAAGTTGATAAAGATTAGGTGATCATATTCAGGCTCAAAATATTTTAATTTAAAAATATCGAAAAATTGTACGATGAAAGTCATAATTTGGCACTGTGTTAAAGCATAGCCAGCTCAGGGAATAGATAGTATGCACTGCTTGTGCATACGTACACAGAGATGTGTGGCTTTAGATGTGCATCTGTAATAATGTAACTGTACAAAGAGGTGAAGAAGTATGCGCAGGCGACAATGGACTTCTCAATATAAACCACATGAATTAATTCTATCCTCAAGGAGTAGAACACAAGAAGTTCCTTCTCTCTGTCTGTTAGTAGAAAAGTTATAATAAGTGGATTCTAAAATAGCGCCGTTGATCTCCTTGGTTGCCATCAGCAAAATTGGAAAAGCTCTATGATAATATGAGTGGCACCAGGTGGCTCATAGACACAGATTTACGAGAAATGTACCAAAATATTTCTGTAAAAAAAACCTTTGTCATATATACGAGTAAGAAAGTTGATTATGAATAACTACACAGCTCCCGTGGAAATTCCACGATTTCGATTTCACTAATTATTCCAAAGATGAATGTATTAAAGACTTACGACGAATTATTGTGTTTTAAATGAACTAGACAGTTCCCGAGAAAATTCGACGGTTTAAATTTTACTGATTTGAAATGATTATAAGGATGAATGCATTAAAAATTTGGGACGAATTATTGTGCTTTAAATAAATATTTTTTATTAAAACATACAGAACTACCATTGTGTACAGAACTACCGATAACACGTCCCAGATAGTACCCGTGGAAATTCCTTGATTTAAAAGTCATAAAATTGAGGATCTATTAACTAAAACACATTTTTCAGTTTTACCCCTCGTATTATCAGAATCTGAATATTTTTCATGAATGTATACAAAACTTCCATTTCCTCTTTCATCTACCAATAACATGGCCGTGTAAGAGAAGAAAGCTAATAACGGAAAAAATGACGTGTTTTATAGTGATGCGGCGCCTTAGGTATCTACAATACAATGCTTAGAATTTTCAGTTCATTAATTAATTTCAGTATTAATTCATTAATTTTTCTTCAGTAATAGAAAGGAAGTAATGGAACGGAAGCGAACAGAGAAAGAGAGACGGAGATACATTATCGATTATACATATATGTAGATGAATGCATCGAAGATTTTCAACGAATTAGTGTGTTTTAAATGAACACTTTTTATCAATTTCATTCAAAACTTCATTTCTGCATCTTATCTAACGATAACATAGCCCAGATAGTCCCCGTTGAAAGTCTCGAGTTCTTCTCAGTTCTACAGTATTTGATTCCGCTATACAATATTTACCGTCACAAATTGGAAGCATCGCCCCAAAAACTGAGGTTTTCCGGCCTGTAAAATGAAGCAAAATTGCTAAAGGCAGGTAAGAACTGCCAATGCTCGAGTACAGCCACAGCAAGAATCTTTTTTCGAAAATATATTCCTTCTTGTGAGAGAAGAAAGAGTTTTTGTGCATGAAGATACTTTATTCGTGTATTATGTTCAAACGAGACAGTTTCCGTGGGAATTCCCCGATTTAGATTTAACTAATTTAGAATTATTCGAAAGAGAGATGTATTGAAGACTTACTACGAATTATTGTGTTTTAAAGGAATGCTTTTCATTAATATACATGGAACTTCCATTCTGTATCTTACCTACAGATAATATGGCCCTGATAGTCCCCGTTGAAATTACTCGGTTTGAAAGTGATAAAATTAAGGATCTATGAACAAAATACATATTTTAATTTTACCCATAGTACTATCATAATCTGAATATTTTTCATGAATATATACAGAACTTTCATTCTGTACCGCATTTTCCGATAACATGGCCGTGTAGGAGAAGAAAGCTAATAACGGAAAAAATGGAGTATTTTATAGTGATCTGGCGCCTTTGGTATCCACAATACAATGCTTGTAATACATGCGTACCGGTTCTGATTTCATTTCAGTAATTTTTTTTCATTAATAGATAGGAAGTAATGGGAAGGACACACACAGATAGACAGAGGAAGAGAGAGAGAGAAAGATGGAGATACATTATCTATTATATATGTAAATTCTACTCAACTCCATCAATAACTCGTCTTGCTAATCATTAGTTTTTGAATTAATCTACGGTGTTTAATCCCAATATTTAACTTACCATTTGCAGGTGAAGTCAAATTTTCTATTAAATGTGCGGGATTTAGTTTCAAGATTCAAGTAACTAAACTCAGGAGGAATACTAGTTGATCCAGTTGAAAACCTCCTAGAAAATTCTTTAAGCTCTTAGAAAATTCTTTCCCTTTCTATTAAGGGAACATCTAAGTGAAAAGCTTGAATGCATGGTACGACGAAACTAAGAGCAACATAGTAGGTAAAATTGAATTTAGAACACATTTTATTCATGTACTTTTCCTCATTATTTCCAAATAATGGCCATTTCAGGGGTAAATAAGGTAATTTTTACGTTTTCGATCCAAATCGATATCCTTTTACAGTTTTCATTCTAGAACAGAAGTAAATAGGGTTCTGGAAAGGGAAAATCAATATCTACAAACGATCATACCCCTTTTTTGTCATTATAAGAATCACAACTCAAAAGCCAAAAATCAAAATTTTTACCATTTCACTAAGATGCCTTCCTTAATAGCTTATAAAATCTAGCTTTATTACATACTCATCCTCACGTAATAATATTCGTTATATACTTCTTAAAGTGTGTTCAATAAATATCGTTACATTCACGCGTGAATTTATTACTTTCATTAAAATTTCATTTATTATATTTTTGTACACTGAAGAAATTACGTTTCTTAGTAATGATATGTATTATATAGGCTAAATATTTATACAAAAGAATAGTCATTATAGAGTTGCATAGAGGGGGAAAATATCAAACGGATAATACAGAGTTAGCAGAATAACACTTTCGATGACGTTGAAGCGGTTGAAAGAGACTGGACACGTAAATAATGACTTGGAAAAGTTCGGAAGAAACTCGAGCGATGATTCAGAAATTCAGCAAAAGAGGGCAATGTATCCGTTGGAATAACGTCCACTATTCTGTACAAAGACACGAAAACCTTCCCTTAGAATTATCAAAAGAAACCGCGGTTATCTGCTGAAACTGCGGATAAACGTCTCGGATGAGCTGAAATCCTTCTCTCTCGTATTACAAAAACATGCTACCAAACCTCTAGTTCAGTAACAAAACGAAATTTGATGTCTAGCAAAACTGAAATGCACAAAATTACCGATTTTAATCTGGAACTGGTAAGATTGGCGTCCGAGTAGTCAATGAATACAAAGAAACTTCAGTGATGTCTTGGGCTGTGTTTACTGAAACTAGAACAAGTCCATTGATTTTTCAGGAAGATGGGTTAACGCAATCAAGAAAATTAATGCAGCGACATTCCTGCAGAGGGATTGTTGCCTTGGCTTAGAATCCGTTAAAAATGCCAGTGGCCGTTTCTTCAAGACTGTGCACCCTCACATGGAGCTAAGAAAATACAGGAGTGTGTGGCATCCAATGTTTTCCGCTTCATTTCGAAAGAGGAATGGCCTCTTCTTCGTCATGCTTGAATCCTTTCTATTTCTGCATTTGGTATGTACTGGAGAATAAAATTTCAGCGGTTTTTCGCCAGATTTTGGAGGCCTTGAAACTAAAACTCAAAAGGAATGACCCCAAAAAATCATTCGTGACTCGGTCATTTTCCACCACCCTGCATGCATGTGTTAGGTGGCATGCGCTATCGTAGAGACAAAAGAATATTTGCATTTTTTAATTTGAGATTCTAAAAATTTAATTATCTCACGGATATTTGTGAATTGAAATACAATTTTTAAAACATTTATCATGCATTTCAAGCATTGTATTGTGGACGCAAAAAAATGTTGGATTACCATCGAATTTGTATTTTTTGGTATTTAGTCTTTTTACTCTTCAACATGCAAACTTTAAATTTTAATAGTCCATTATGATGATTGTATTAACACCATCCATTGAAAATTACCAGATTTTTCCCCGTGCAGGCTAACTAGTTATAACGTAAGACCAAAAAAACTAATCGAAATTTAATTTCTATTTATGTGTATCTAAAATACCAAGTCTCGATGGATCGTAATATGCAGGACCCTCATAAGGTCGTTATTTCACTGTAGTAATTATTTGACAGGATTTTAATAATTTGACTGCAGTGGTTTACCTCAACAAGCCTAATGAAAGAATAATTACAAGATTTCTCCACGTTTACGACCATGACTTGAATAATCTTTGGTGGTTTCAGAACTACATTTCAGCTCATAGAAGGATTAATGTCAGAGAAAAATTGAGAGAATGTTTTGATGATGGCGTTGTAGCCCTGAATCAAGATATTGATTGGCCTTTAAGATCCCCAGAATTACCACCTAGTGATCTTTTCGTATGGGGATATTCCAGCGGATATTCCAGCAGTTATTCCAGCGGATATTCCCGTAGATATTCCAGCAGATATTCCAGCAGATATTCCAGCGGATATTCGAGCAGATAATACTAACCAGTTATAAGAAAGGATCATGCATGAAGTCAGTTTACTAAAGGAAACTCTATTGAGGGTAAAATGAACTGTGCAAGCAATGCAGTCAAAGGTTCAGCTGTGTTTGCAAAGAAATGAAGGACATGAGAATGGAAATAAGGTTTTGTTTTGAATGTAATTAATAAATTTTCGCACACATGTGTGGAGGAGATGAGTTATTAAGGATCTTAGATAATTTTATTAATCATAAACTTCGAGTATTCATTATCTCACGTCATCGTGCATACATATTTTTAGTAGCCTCCAATTAAAGCTTTTGTTTAATCATCTCGTATGAAGAAATTTCATAATATTTTCACCATCGAAAGATAAATAGTCCGTACACAAAAAAGTTTTGTGAAGTCTGTACGAATAAATCAACTCGTAGAGTAGATAAATGAATCTACTTGTACAATATACAAAAAGTCTACTTGTAAAGTAGACTAATTAGCCGACTTTTAGAGTCAACAAATAAATATATTTGTAAAGTATACAGATAAATCTATGTGTAAAATACATTTATTTGTCATGAAAGAAATTTGATGCCTGAATATATCAGCAACCAGGACATCTATCTTTTGCATGCAATTGATGTTCGGCACACAAATCTACATATATGTAAAATAAACAATGTATTTCCATCTCTCTCTGTATCTGTGTGTGTCCGTCCCATTACTTCCTATCTATTACTGAAGAAAAATTATTGAACTGAAATCAGAACGGGTACGCATGTATTACAAGCATTGTATTGTGGATACCATAGGTGCCAGATCACTATAAAATACTCCATTTTTCCGGTATTAGCTATCTTCTTCTACATGGCCATGTTATCGGTAGATAAGATACAGAATGGAAGTTCTGTATATGTTAGTGAAAAGTATTCATTTAAAACGTAAATCTTTACATACATTTATTTTATAATAATTTTAAATTAGTCAAATCTAAATCGTGGAATTTTCACGGAAACTGTCTAGTAAATAATATTCGATACATTTTCAGCTTATTTTCTTTGGGCCTTCCTATGCAGAAAAGTTTATTCTCGTATTATGAAAACTTGAATTATTGTTTTTGCTGTCATCTGTCAAAATAATAATTGACAGGATGTTGAACTGATCGTGGCATTTGTTGAAATACTGTTATAATTGACAGTATGTTGAATTCATTGTAGTATTCGTTGAAAAATGTCAATGACGTAACATTGAATACTCCTTGTAACAATTGTATATTAGTGAGAACTTGTATATACGAAAATCTTGCAGCTTGGTTATGGAAAGAATTTGTAACAAAAGATTGAGTGCAGCAAAAATTTGATCATGTAAAGTATTAAGGAGAAACTTAATGAATGTTACATGTTTATATCCGCCCTATTTGAACATCGGGAAATGTTCTGCAATGTGCAGTGTATTTTTGTTAGGAATATGGTTCTTCAAATTTGGTTCTTTTAACAATATTTTATTACATATTGGATTTTCATTTGGTTTTGTTGTGCATTTTTTGTACAAAAAAAAAACAAAAAACTGGTAGGCATAAATGTTACTTGTGTATTAATCAAACAAGAGTACAAGTAACGAATATGTAAATTGAAGCTACTGCTTAATAAACAGAATATTATGAAGGATGGCTTCACACGTGACTGTTTATGTATTTATTTCCTTATATTATATTTTCCCTAAATGTACGACGCTCAAACAGAATAATGAATATATAACTTCCTTCATTTCATGAGTACCTAAATATGTACATTTACTTTCAACACCATTCAATATGATACTAACTTTTTCTTCAAGAAATAGCCTTGTTTTAGACAGACTACAATAGTCGAATATTGTCGATTGTGATTCAAGAAATTCCCATGAAATGTTTTCATTCACAGAGACTCTGCCTCAAACTCGAGAGGAAATCGTCGATGCAGATGCGACATCGTGCAAGTTTGCAGGGCTGTCTCTTCTCAGTGACAATCTTTGCATCTTAACTCGATAAGTTTGTTCTCAGAGTCCTTTCCCGCTGCCAACTTGCAGCAATCAGAACACTTTCTGGTAACTGCGTGGCGAGACAGAGGAACTCTCACAACCTTTGGGAGACTCAACGACCCTCAAACAGCAAAGAACTATCAGGATGCGACTTTAAACTTCAATGTTGGTAAAGATACATTCTCAAACTGTTGCTTAGTTATTTTAAAACTTATTCTTCATCCCAAACTCATACATTTATAGCACAGTGTTCCAGTCGTTCCATCATCTTCCATTGGTTGTGGTTTTTAAGCCCATAAGTGATTGCGTGAACAATGTTTTTTAATATCATCAGTAGAAATAGAAACTACATAAAATATCGTAATAGAAAAGACCCACCATCGATCGATAATGCAAAAAATATTCAAAGAAGCAGTGCCAAGTCCCAAGCCAAATGAACAAAAGACGAGGAAAAAAGAACAATGATATACATAGTTCTAAAAAAGAACTATGATATATTTATATATGTATATATATATATCATGGTATATATACGTACTTCAAAAAAGCAGTGGGGTGTATGTTTCTGCCATGAAACCGTCTCAGCGCGTGCACGCAAATAAAAGTTATCACGCTTTAAAAGCAATAGGTGACGTTACAATGTGTCTCATAAGAGATACTCAGGTCAGCAATAACTGGTTGGAAAAGTTAATCGAGGAGTTGACCAGATTATTATCTAACGAGCTGAAGTACCCTACCCTAGCCGAGACTAGTTTTGGAGTGTAGTGAAGTATACTGTATGCTGAATATATTACACACTTAAGGTGATTTGTCTAATGTTACCCTTCAGTCCCAACCCTCAGACATCTCTTATCTCCGAGCAGACATTGAATGTCTTTATCTTCTATCTTACTCGGAGTGAGCGCCTGAGGGAGTAAGAGACTGTCGAGGAACCAAATAGGAGAAAATGTAATTAAAGACAGGATGAGTTAATAGCTCATATTTAAACATCTGAGTAATCAGTTAGTGATTGTTTTATCTGTCTTCGCCGCGCACGTTTTGACATCGAGTACTGGCGTACTGACATCTTGCCTGTGGTGTCCTGGGACGTGTAGAGTTGGAGCGCGTGTAGTTCTCGGTAGTGCGTGGGTTGCTTGAACCCATCCTGTCCGCAGACAGGATGGCTGATTTCTACTTCCTTTGCTCTGCTGTTGACTGTGAGTTGAGTTCTTCAGGTGATGGGAGTTCTTGGCGGAGATATTGGCTTTGGAAGCGCTTAGTAGAGAGTGCCTGAAACAACGTTTCAGCCTCATGATATAGGGCGTTTGGCTGGGTGCTGCTGCCTGAGCGGGATTGATCATTGGTCTACGTTGTACTTCCGGACCCTAGTCTCATCACTGTATTTCCTTCTGTTCTCCTGTTTGCTCAATGTTTGACGTGGAACTTCTGCTCGCAGCGGAAATCTAGCTTCGTTGCTGTATTCACTTCCTCTGTCCTGTTCGCTCATTGGTCGACGAAAGCTAGCCTCGCCTGTGCTGTGTTCTTTCGTAGAGTGAGCCGGATAATTCACTACACACTCCTTGCTTAACTGCTGTGTGCAGTTTATTTGACTACATACTAAAATATGCGCTGTGTGAATATTACCATGAACAGCGGCACGCGGGAATATGAAGTATAAATATTCAGTACGGAACTCACAAATGAAGGCTCTGCAGTATACAGCATAATATATTAGGAAATATGCACTGTGCCATATATTGTACTATACAGTCTAGAGCTGTCAATGAGCTGTAGGCTTTTAGTCATGAACTCACTTAGCTTCTTCCGTCACTCCGTTAATTTGCTGGTCCTGTGTGTGCATGATTGAAGTGTTTGTGCGTAGTTAAGGTGCCTTAGCATGATCAAGGTACCGATACGGGATTGATGCCTCAACTTTAGATGACATGAGACTTCGGTAGCAGCCAAAGAACGTACCAAACTCCTCTTTCCTGTTGCCATATTCTATTTTATTTTATTCTCCATACCACCGTCAACCGAGCTCCATACAGAGGAAGAAAGGAAGAAACCTTGCTAATAAATTCTTCTCTTTACAACCGCATTTTAAACTTTCATTCACATTTCATTCATTTCACGTCAGTTAACTCTTTGAGCAACTTGAAATTATAATTGAGTAACTTTTCCGCAGTGGCACACCCTCAAAAAGTCGCGATAGTCTTCCTAAAATCCTTCACTGATCGCTGTGTTGCTTAGTTTCTAAAAATGGCAATTTTAATTATGTAAATAGATAGCATTAATTTTCTTCTCTAGTAATTTGTTGTTATCAATTTAACAGCACTCATATTTTTGTATTGGTTAATTTCCCAGATATGAGTGAAAGAGATTGCCTTCCATAACACCATGCAGTGAGTGGTGATGCAGAGGCTGTAGAAGTCCCCAACCAGCTAAGTTCCTTGCTTTATCTTTGTCAAATTTTTATCATATAAACAGCTTCATCATTTCACCAACTACCTCTTTGGGTGGCATTTTTCGCCCTTCATTTTCGCTGAGGTCCTCAAATTCTTTTTCTTCTTCGTAGATGTCCATCATTGGATTTCATACTCGAGTAAAAACCCTTGTAAACCCGCCCCGAAATCTCTGCCTCTGCTTTATGATCCCTCTAAACCAACAAACTTCATCGGTGCTATCGACACAAAAACTTGAGCTTTTCCGAAATGGGCCGTAAAAAGAAATCACTCGAGGCTCCGACGTGCTGGGTGCAGTTATGCAACCTTGGTGCGGTCATTAAAAAAAATTTCAGGGCTATTGGTACATTTTGGGAGCATTTATAACCATTATCCTTAATGGTACTTAAGGAGCACATCGCTACTGGCCGAAATGTTGGCTGCTCCAGCTCCAGTACAGCCAATCAGCCGTGATTTTATAACAAACTCGTTTCTTGAAGTTGTAAAAAATTTAAATGCGTAATCCTCCATTGATGGTTTAGTCATTTTGATGGTTTAGTTTTCATCAAAGTTTTTATTTTAAGTAGTAAGTCTCGCTGGATAGGCTCCAAATACTTAACTTGAAATGCAACCTTCATTGCGCCATGAACGTCAAAACTTGCGAGAAATTTGAGCTATCACGTATCTTCTTTTCTTCGTTAGATGGAGCGTACTTTTCTTGTAGTGAAAAACTTCTTGATAGCTTTTTAGTAAGTGAAATATTTTTGTCATTCAATAATTACACCAGGAGTAATAGGTATCTCGCTTGAATAAGGCTCTTTGGAGTAAAGAAGTGTTTAGGAAAATTATGCAATTTATCAAGTTACCGGAGGTCAATTTAAAAATATATGAAAAGTTACCAACAAACACATATGCTTCAAAAACAGCAAACCTATGAAATATTTATTAGAATAATAAGACATTCATTTTTGCTAAGTTAAATTTCTCAGTTGATAGTCAGGGAAGAAAAATAAGACATGCATGGTGACGAGGCAGGGACTGCAGGTGTGCTAGTGGGAAGCCGCGTATTTGTACGACAGGCTTTACCAAAACGTGTTTGTGTACGTGATGCAGCTTATATCGTACGCATGCTGCTCAAAATGGAGTTTCTAATGCAGGGTAAAGCGCAAAGCAGAGTTCAGTTGTGAAAATAGAACGGAAATGGTACTGATAGCTGAAAAATGTATTTTTTTTTGTATTTGTCCGAGTTCACAAACGTAGATTGAAATAAAGTTTTGATTGCAGGGCCAAACACAATTCAGAAACCACTATAAAACTGTACAGAAAACAGTACACAAACTGTAAAACATGGTAAAGAAAATGCTGAACACAGCGTAGAACACAGAGCAGAACAGAGAGCAGAACGCAGAACAAAACACAGCAGAACACAGAACAAAAGACATAGCAGAACACGAAGCAGAACACGGTGAAGAATACGATGCAGCACACAGTGCTGATCGCTGTAAAATACTGTGCAGAACGCTGTAAAATACTGTGCAGAACGCTGTAAAATACTCTGCAGAACGCTGTAAAATACTGTGCAGAACGCTGTAAAATACTGTGC
>VCRD01000477.1:26870-39490 GCA_006783055.1 Trinorchestia longiramus
AGACGCTCAGTTACAACTTCCCACGCTGGTATCTTTTCATGGGCTTCAAGAGCAGTTACCAGAGTAGAAAACCTATCTGGTAGTGGTGATAGCAGGATGATCACACGCTCTTCTTCTACTGTAGCATCACCAATGATAGCCAGCTCCTCAAAGAGTTCAACAAACACTTTTAGATGATCTTGCAGATTTTGACCATTTTCCAACTTCATGTTGAACAGCTTTTTCTTCAGCTTGAATTTGTTTGCCCAAGTCTAAATATCGGCGAGATTCAAACTTCCTCCGAACTGCCTCATCTGCCGTTGAGGATATAGTTTCAGTGCCTCGAACTATATCCCACAGTTTATCCTTCACAAGACACATCCTCATATGTATCTTCCATGTTGGAAAATTTCTCTCATTGAGTGGCTTCATGCAACTTTTACCACTGTCAGAGTCTGCCATGTTCTTCACACTTGCTGCACTGTGTTAAGTCAACAAACTTCTACGCTTCCTTGTAGTCACCACAGTTTGCTTCGAGACTTACTGTGTTCACTGAAAATTTATCCTTGGAGCGTGTTCTGGGCCCATAACCTTTGTTAGAAGGTTAGAAAAATCACAGGAGCTTGATTGCGCTAACCAGGTTTATTTCAGTGAACACAGTTTTGGTTACAGTACAGACACCAATGTTTACATGGCAACGGCAGGCACAAGAAAAAGACCGGAACCAGAGAACGCGCTGAGACAATGGTTCTCTACCACTAGCTGACTAAACGCATTCTGTTACAAGAGCGTACAAAAGCGAACTGTGTTACATCACAGCGTTACACATTAACCTAAGACATACTAAAGTCGAACACATTCAAGGTGGAACATTTAAACATTCAACAAAACTCGTGACTCTAAAGTAGTAACCCCAGAAATGGTTCGTACCCTAAACTATTGCAGAGATATGAATGGTACATTGAGTGATACCGTTCATGCTACATTACCTCGGTTTTCTAATCTCTAGAAACAATTCCTAACACTTGATTTTGCTCTAATAATTCACGGTACAGAAACAAACACTTAAAAAAACTAAACATACACCAAGGAACACAGATACCACTGGAGAGTTAAACACAAAAATTAGACAAGACTGAAAATACTTAAGACATAGTATGCTCACCAGGGAATTCTAACCTAACGTCACATGTTGAAGTTTGCGAATGGCGTTGCTGGGAGAGCTACGTCTAGATAACGAGCGTGAGAATGTTGCCAGAAAAAGTTTTGATTGGAAATACTCTCTGGCTAACGCTCTTAATATAAATATTGTTATTATAATGTGCACTAAATATGCACGTTTTAATTGTAAAAAATCGTAAAAATCACTCGAAGTTTAGGCCTATTTTTATTGCTAAAAATGAACGTTATTTTAATATTTGCCATTTTATAAGCTTTAAAGGGGTAGCAGGTCATGCTACAGGGGAGACAGTTGGAAGACCCTGTTGGGGACCGCTGCAGAGATGACCTGCTGAACTGCTGATTAGTGCAGGGAGTTTAAGGATTGCCTGCAGGTGGAGGGAAAGCAGTTCCTGTTTGGAGATAGCAGGTGAGGTATGGAGGGTAGGAAGCGGGATTGGAGGGTATGTTTCATGCTGCGAGGGCTGGAGGGTTGGGTAACTGTGAGGTAGTTGGGGTGATGGGGACGGAGGTATTAAGCTGAGGAGGTACTAAGAGTAGAGGAGGGAGAGGTGGTCGGCTACAGGGAGGACCTCCGTCTCTCTGTGAAGGTGCGAGACGGAAGCCATTTTGTGGATCCGGTGGCTATTCGAATGGCGGCGTTCTGGATTGTTTGGAGTTTCGCTATAGATCCGGGGGAAGTTTTGGGAACCAGATAGGAGTTTTGTATGTGATTATTGAGTCAATAAGGGCCTTGTATGTTAAAGTAATAGTTTCCTTTTGCTGATCTCAGGAGAAACCACCAAGGGATTTCATGATGTTTAACCTATGACGGGCCTTCTTACAGATTGTGTTCATGTGAGGGGTTCTATTCATACTTTCGTTGTATTCATAAAGCTTAAGGGACTTGAAGTTAGAATTACCAAGTAGATAGCAAACTTCAATTACGCTTCTCAGAGCGTATGCCAAATTCTAACGATGCTGCAACGGTTGACAATTCGATTTTTAACTCTATCCAGGTCATGCCCCATTTGAGGCATGACTCATCCCCTTCAGTACCGCCTCCAGGTCTGCAACGCTGATATGATTGAAATGTTCCTTCTTCCCGAGCGAAGCGGCATCTCTAACAGCTTTACTAGCTATTTCTAACACCCCCGAGTGCTATTTTACATCCGTTCAACCATACCACGCCATCCTTAACATCTGGCAACTTCTCACAGGGTCTTCTGCATTTGCTCTCCCAAGTACTTCTCTGATCATGGATATTGTATGCTCGTCGACAAAATTCTCCTAGTGAGATCTTTCGGCTCTTCTTTGGATGTAGCTACTAGTGGAGAACAACTCCCTCCTCGAAAGTGTGTCTGTAACTTCAGATATTTTATTGCCTCTTCAAATCAGTAGCTCCTCGGCTACTTTGGACAGTTGCAGCCATAAGACAGCTCTTCCATTGAGCGCTTCTGGCGACTGATTTATCGAACAAACAAAAAACAAACAAACAATCTTTATTTCCAATCAAGTACACAGTACATAGACATTTAGTACATTGGTTTTTAAATTCTTNCTCACGGCGTGAAACGAGAAACAGATCGTATTCATTGCCGGGTTTCGAACCCGCACGCAGTCTTTCTGCACAAGCAGAGACCCGATACAGAACACGGGCCGTATACCACTCGACTACGGTGGCAACTAATAGATCCAGCGAGCCTAATAGATCCACCACTTTGACTGAAACTTTGGTCCCACCCACTAAAATGTCAATGATATACCAGTTGATCGTATTTTTAATATTTTCATCCGAGCTCAAAACATGCTTTCAACCTTCTGCCATGATGCAAGTGCAGAATTCAGTCCGAACCCCAACTGGGTAGGGCAGAAAGATTGCCTTTAATATGTTATCAGCTGCTAGCACCACAGTTCCTCGTCAACCTTAAATTCTAAATAAGCTGATTTCAACTCTTCTATTGATATGTTCTCGTACGAACGTCGCCATTTACGTAATCTCTGGTCGCAGCAATGAACTATGTACATCGTCATCAGCGTGGCACGTAACATTTGCAATTAATTCGTAAAAATCCAATACGGGACTCATCTTGTTTTTTGTCGGTGGTTTTACAACCCTCACCGCAAGAATACCTCTGCAGTTTCCTTCTATGATGTAAGAAACCCTCCTGCTATCCACTTATTAACTTTCTTCAAGAACTTCTTTTCGTGAGCTTACTGGGGTCCCGCCGTAGCATTTTTTTTGCCCAACATAATTGGTTGATTATTCTTCCTATTGCATTTTACAGTCCAATTATGCCTCTAAAACTACGCGTTAAAATCTGAATGATCAATGATAACCAATCTTTGTACTTTGTCTTTTCTAGCAGCCTGCTCAACCGCCTGACACACCGTCTGAACTCCCGCCGAGCCAAAGTCAACTCTTCAACGCTAGACAGTGGCACTATCTAACCCAGCGTTTCTCAACCTTTGATGGTCCTTGGAATAATAATGATAGTACATCCCCCCATGCGCTGTATACTTTTGAGCTTCAAAGGCTCTACGCCTCCTGCCCCTTGTGCATAAATAGATTCATAGTTGTGCACGTTGCACGTCAGATCAGTTGAAGTTGTAAAATTATTAGAGTTGTTAAGTGTTGAGGCACCAGCGTTACAATGGATATCCACATGACCTGCACACTCCTTGGGCGGTACAGTATCATATACAATCATTTTGTGATGTGTTACCAAGCTCTAGTGATTTTACAGTCCAACGACACTCTTCGATACTTAAAATCGTGTGATATTAGTATCAGTTTTCAGTCATTGAATGAAATTAGAACTCGGTAACCAATAAATTTTTAAAGTTACTGTTGTAACATCACAACAACTGTTTCAGTGTGATTATCATTTCGAAATTTTACTCTTTAATTTCAGTTTTCAATTTTACTACAAATGTTTCACAATTGAATATGAACACAAATTTGAAATACTCGTCACACTTGTAGCACGTTGTTTTCCGTTGGTTTTATCCTTTTTGTATGATCGTTTTTCTTGTTGATGTTACGGAATCTGATACACGTAAAAATCTGCAAAAAATAGATAGCCTCAAATACGTATTGAAATATTAATAGTTCAATAATATATATATATATGATGCATTATGGAATTATACTCCGGATCTCTAACCTCTATAAATTTCCAAGCATTCCTCTTGCCAATTTTGTTGCAGTGATCCCACATGTATGATATAATGCATTTCTCGACAGTGAATTTTTATTGATCTAACTCGGTTTAATTTTAAGTTATAAATACCAAATGCCGCATGAAAACAAATATTCTGTTACTATAGCCGTACATGCACTCAACTCCAGTCTACTGATAAGGACATACTCGTACAATTATTTTCATACTCATAAATTTCGCTTGCAAGAACATTCATTAGTGTACCACTAGGTGAAAATTTTTTGTCATTAACAGAACAACAGCATCATTACGATTTGAAATCAACATTTTTATGATTTACATTTGAAAAAACATGTGAAAATACTATACTAAGCTATCTAAAATATTCCTGTGCGACACAGTCAATAGCCACCCATACCAAATACATATACTGATACTAGCAACAACTAGAACAGCTAGACACCTCACTTGAGAAACTCAATTTTTAACGAAAGTGTCCTTGAGCGAGTAGAGAATGTTAAATACAAAAATATGTGAAAATACTATACTAAGCTATCTAAAATATTCCTGTGCGACACAGTCAATAGCCACCCATACCAAATACATATACTGATACTAGCAACAACTAGAACAGCTAGACACCTCACTTGAGAAACTCAATTTTTAACGAAAGTGTCCTTGAGCTAGTAGAGAATGTTAAATACTTACATGCAGCTCCAGTTGTTGATAACAAATGATCTTTTTGAAAAAAAAACACAATTTCTGTCTGTGATGGCCTCAGCAAAAGACGTGCTGTTTCACGCGTTATAGAGTATTCTACCTTTTTATTTCCACAAAATACTATTTCATGTTCTGTATAGCACAAAATTGGCCATGACTATTGAAATCTGGGCAGCTGTCTCTGCTGATAGAAAAAATGTATTGGAAGTAATTTTGGACAAAGCTTTGTGAACTATGCTACGTGTGAAGTTTGATGCCAGCCGTACTCCCACACTATACAATTATCAACTGTATAAACACTCAAATACACTAAAACGTGAACACAACTTTCAAAATTCTTGCATAGAACTCCACATTTTGATAAGAATGTAATCAACAGAATCTGGCTTATTCTCATCCAACTCACGATTATCAATCTTATCATGGTTTCATTATTTTGTATCGTAATACAGTAAGGCCGGAACTTGTAAAATGTAGCTTTGTTTTTCAATGTTTTAATTTTTTCAATCCGTTGTGATCAATTATAAAAGGTTCCATTACCTGAGTTTACATTAAATAATAAATTTTAAGAAAATATTTTTAGTTGATACTTAAACCAATGATTTTTTACTGTTCTATATATATATATGACGTTTGTCAGCTATAAAAGTTCACTGTAAACTGACTGCAGCCACATTAGGATCTTAACTGTTTTCTTCTCTGTGTAAATATTAGCTCTGTAAAATCCTTCTGTAAACAATGAAGATGTAATGGTGTAATGGGCTGACAGTCCTAATAGCGTGTTAGAACATTGGATGTTCTCCCACAATGCACTCCAGGTGCATCAAAATAATCTTACTTCTCTAAATTTATTCTGTTTGGCTAACTTGCATGGTGATTCATTGGCAGCAGTTCAATATGACACATCTGCGCTTTAGAACAGATTAACCTTTGACATTTTGAAGAGAGAAACTTCAGTAAACTTTCAATTAGCTAACACGATTTCACATTACAACGTAATTTTCACAGCAATAATATTATGACATTAAAATTTGACGACTTTACGACGGTAGAGGGACATTGTTTTCACTTTTGCCTGTCACTCGCAGAAACTTGCAGGCATTCAACATGCTTGTTTTACACTCAAATAAACTACAGCCATAATCATGGGATACAAACAGCTAGGTGTTATTAGCTAATAGACGTCACTGAGTGGCACGAGTAACTTATGGGCGACCGCTGAACTTGGCTTCTGAACTTATTACCAGGCTTGCATTTTTCAGCTGGAGGAAGAGAAGCTGTGATGCGGTGTGGAGTTTGAGCAGGAAGAGGAGCTGTGGAGCGGTGTGGAGTTTGAGCAGGAAGAGGAGCTGTGATGCAGTCTGGAGTTTGAGCAGGAAGAGGAGCTGTGATGCGGTGTGCAGTTTCAACAGAAAGAGGAGTTGTGACGCGATGTGAACTTATACTGCTACCCTCCCTACAAGTGAAGCCCTAAAAATGAGTAAAATTGTCATCCGTTGTGATCAATCTTCTTCTCAGCGGAAGATATAGTCTGTCATTTTGTGTGCCCTTGTTTGCAGGGAGAAAAACGATGTTTCAAACGTACCAAAAGATGCAGACTTAGAATTTTTGTTTATTAGCAAGATCCAATAAACAGGCTTTAATATGGCTCCGTTTTTGTGTTATGTCTTGAGTGTCATTCTGGTAATTTCTCAAACAATTAATCCGAGGATATTTCTCTTGGCACTAAAATCATTAACATAAATTTAAAATACTTGCCCGCTGAAAAATTGCCCACAGCTTTAGTCTCGATGTAATTATAACAAAATCTCCAATCAATTATGCAATGCCATGAAGCCAAAAGTGAGCCAGTCATGAATGTGCAATGTCATAAATTCAGCATTCAGAGATGCTGGTCACAGCTGTTCCTGGGTAAGAACGATTGCACCGCGCCTTTATAAAGATTTCTGAACGGCAATCGTCTGGGAGAAATAGGAACAATGTTCCCATGGAGGTATATAAAAACTGATTTCTGAATCAAACTTAAGAAACCACAAGATGAGATGGCTACTCAATGAAAAGTTAAAGGAATCAGTAATTACGTATTGTTTAGGATAGCTCATTTCTGAGCCAATGAAAGAAGCAAAACTATAGAGCCAAAAATACTGCTGGATCTTTTCGCGGAAATGTGCAGCCACAAACTTGTAGATTAGTGAGAAATTTTCTAGGTTCAGATGGCTTACAATGTTTATATCGACATATTTCGGATTCATGGTAAAAATGAATTGTTAATGGAGCGACTAGAAGCTTTCAGACTACAAAACCAATTTCGGTATCATTTAGTCTCACGTGGCGTTTTGTAGACGAAAGACTCCTCTGTTCTTCTTTGAAGAAGGAGTGTAAGTAAACTACGTAGTTACTGTTGCCGGTACGTGACAAAGTTGTACTTTGGGAAAATTTCAAATTCAAAAACTCATTCATTACGACTCAGCAACATGGAATTCCCTTCAATATTGCCTGATGTATTCAGGAGTTGCACAAGCAAACTTTCAATGCGTTCTTGTTAAGGTAATTGACACAGAATCTAATTTTTCCGTTTTTATTCCGTCGGCTCCGAAATTTGATTTATTTTTTATAGTCATATTTGCTGTCCATTCCAATCCAATTCGATTCCATTGAAGTTGTTCTTGATGAAAAATTAGGAAAATATTGCTACACTAACTGCACGTGCCCCCTGTAACAAAATTGTCTTCATGCGTCTCCGCCTCACTAGTACCAGAGAAAGCTCTTTTGAAGAATAAGCTAAAGATAGTAAACTGTATTAACACGTTTGTTGCGATGCGACCCACCGGTGGGTCACTTAGGTTAGGTTATGTAATTTTTTCAGTTCCTTCTAGTGACTATGCGTACAAAGTGAAGTTTTACACCAATCAGGCAATCGCAACAAACGTGTTAATTTTCTCTCTCATAAAATTGATTTATAAAATATTTCAGCGCAGTCCTATCATATAACAAAGGATACATTAATAAACAAAGAATATAACATAAAAATATGTAACTCTAAAGGATGTTGTACTTCTCTATGCCCCATTCTAACATAGAATTGATTGTCACGTATGTCAATACTGACCACTGACGAATATAATAAGCAAAATTAATTTTCTACTCCTGTCATCTACAAATGACAACGAACTTTTTTTCAAAATTTCGTAGTGATCGCAGCGTTGGCACTGTAGAGTCGTGTAGTGAGAGCCGGATGCTGAGTATACGGACTTCACGAGCGACACAATGTGAGGGCACCTGCACCTCCAACTCAGGATATCTCGTTATCATTCTGTTGCGAGTGGCGCCGTTTCTTCTGCGTGGCTGCACCATCCCCTCGGATGGTGCAGCTTACTCCTAAGCGAGAGTAATGGATCACACACGAGATGACCACCATGTGTTTCCAGCAGCTGCAACACACTTTTGTTCCTTCGACTATTCCTGCTCTCTGTCCTTACATGGAGTATTTCTTATAAATAGTGAATCCCGATCTCGTTCTCACAGTTGATATTCCTAAGGAAACCAGAGCGTGAGTAAGATGTCTTTATGTTGGTTTTTGTGTTTGATGTGGTTATTTATTATGAAACAACATGAACTTTGAAAATGTTTTTATGCCTTCACAAGAATCTATTATAACAGCGTTATTCTCAATCCCTGTTACGTGGGATTTAGAAAGTTGAAGAAGAGCTGTGTTTTATTCCTGTCGGTTGTAAGGCAAAAATTCACATGCAGAAGAGACAATGAGCATACTGCACTCGTGCTTGCAGTGTTCATCATACAATTTTGAAAATTCAAATGGGGAAGTTATTTCAATTAAAATAATTGAAAAAGCACAGTCATTGCAATTCACAAATTTTACTCATCTTCCAATTATAATGACGAGAAACGCAGATTTCAAGGTAGAAGATTTAAAGAAAATACTTAAGTTTAAGATTTAAAATAATGGAGAAAAATTCCATCAGGATCATTTTTGTAATTGAAATAAGATATCAGGGATGTTGGAATGAACGAATGAAACTATGTTTTTGGATTACTGCTGGTCTGTGAGTAGGAATGCTTCGGAGTTCACTTAGAAGAGGCAAGCTAAAAGAAAACGATCTCATGAAGCCCTTACACGATTCTCGTCACACCGAACTACATGCCAGGTATTCATCCATCAATGTACAACTCTTACAATGTAATTGTCATTATGGAAATTTCAAATGCACTTTCAATGTTGCTGGCATATGTAATTAAATTGTATAGTTTTCTCTTAATCCGTGAAAATAAAATGTTTTCACATAACGTGTCTCGTAGAAACTAAAGCTTATAAAGAATTTTCTTTGTCGTATTTGTTTTTCTGATACCAAAATTAATACAATATAACATTTATTGTTGATCTGTGTAATTGGTAACACTGAAATGCGATGGCTTCATTCGTAATCATTACTCGCGTTAAAGAAGAAAACTCAACTGATTCGGGTTAATTTTTTGTTAATAAGTTAATAAGATCAATTCAAAATTAGCTTCATAGTAATAAGCGCAGAAATTAGAGGCAATGTCCACAGCACAGAAGAAAAGTAACGCTATTTCGACAACTACGCATGGATCGTTTCGTTTTCGCTAGGTCAAACAGCGCAGCCAAAAAACTGCGAGGTTTGTCATGGCAAGTCAAGCTGCGAGCTGCAGGATTGATTCATATTTATGACTTCATCCTGGCTTATCCATCACGGCGATCGTAGCGCTTCAAAACTTGCCCCGTGGACGGCCGGAAAGTTGGTCTTGATTTTGTTTGTATGCTGGGCGACCTCCACGCGGGAGTCACTCTGCCGATTGTTCCTAGGCTGCCTCTGCCTCTGTGATAACCTGCCTCTCATGCCTCGCGTACGACTCGAGGCAGAACCCACAGACGGAGGCATACTTCGAATTCCTACTGTATTACTGCTCGAGATATATAAGCAAACTATGAAGCTTGACAGGTCCTTCTGATGAATGTGTTTGATTATAAAAGTGTTTCCCTAGGCGAGAAAGAAATAAGATTCATATTATAGTCGAAACAACGTAATTAGGCGCCGACAGTTGAAGAGCTAGGCTACCTGCAATGTACTGTTTGATGAAATTGAAAACATTAAAAAATTGTATCATATTGATCACCGCAACGAAGCGACTCCAATTAGCCCTTGTACTTTAAAAAGTAACGATTACCGTTGAGTATACATGTTCTGTCTATGGATCTTCAATGTCCGGTCGACAATCAGTTTAGTTGCACCCAAATGATGAACTCGGGGTGACGGTTACACTCACAGAACGCTTTATGCTAGGATAACAAAATAAGCAGGTAGTGGACATCGAACGAGCTACGTTTTTGGTGATCATGATATCCAACATTTTAGCAATACTTGTTGTGTTCAATTTGTTAATTGTAGTGATAACATAAAGATTTTGTATGTCCATTATGCATACATTTGATATTCTTACTCCAGAATTTTTCTACAGACATTAATGGAAAGTTTTCAATCGGGGTACATATGATTACTCATTAAAAATAGTCGATGGTAATTTCGCATTTCAGTGCTTTTTGCCATCTTGTTACAAACTGTATAATACTATCTCTTCTCAAATAACGAAAGCAGCTTAAACAATATCTTTTTAATATTGTTCTTTAATATTTTTCGACAATGAATCTAGAGTGAAAATATTTTTAGAATTCGCTAGCTTTATTAACCCCATTATTCGCTTGATCGTGCACTAATTATTCCACTATCAATTACACTGGGGAAGATAGAATTTGGTGCTTCAGCTATCAAATCCTTTTCTGATGTACAAATTCAGCTAAAAAAATGAATACACACACCAGCGACACCACACTTTCTCAACAGAAGTCCACCGCACACTGTGTAAGTGAAACAGGAGTGAGCAGTACAAGTATAAGATGCATTCCTGAAAGCGCTGTGTAAATTTTGCATCCCACGATTATTTCATACAATTAATGAAAACGATGAGGATATAAGAATCAAGTTTTGTGAATGGTTTTAACATATGATAGGTGAGAATTAAGACACCGGTAGACTTTTACCAACACGGAATCCTAAAGGATTGTGCGTATCGCAGAAACCAGACTGCGTTAACGCCCGCCCTACATAAGAAGTTGAGACCGTTTGAGCTGCAATTTCACTGGCATTTTGGTCAACGTTGCCCAAGCATTGGTTCACCGTACACATAAATATCTAGAAACTGATAGCCAACACTCTGAATATCTCTTATTTTGTAGAGCCAAATGAAACGCTTTGGTGTTGTAATATCTGAAAAATTTCAGAATTCAAATACTCATAAATACATTTATTTTCCTGAAGTGTGAGTACATTTTTTTGTTGGACGCTGTGTTTTGGTCGTTCATTTTAAATATGCCACCATATTTTCTCCATCAGCTTTAGTTCCTGAGACATGGTACTGTCACATGCAGGCGTTGGGACACTAGAATTAATGCTCTTAGATTATTACACTTTTTTGTTGATATTACATTCCTATGCGTAAAATTCATTTACACTTGATCAAATTCTCTCTTAGATCTCATAAAAGTAAATAAAGAATGCATATGAAACGATACCCTATATTCACGCAACAATTTCATAAAAGCGTCGTTACAAAATTCTTCGTAAGCCCCGATACGTTATTGTCACTAATTTGGCAAATTAAATTATAAGAACCAACTTGCTGACTTTTATTTACGCTGAGTATTCACCTCAATATGTAAAACGCTCACAATGACGCATTTACGAGAGATACATGTACTGGTGAGTGATTAGGTCACAGACTAAACCTGCTACAAAGAAATTAAAATTATATTTTCATTTAGTGAACTGAATGTACCCAAAATGAGGACGAAAATTTCATATTTAATTTTTTTCAATTTGTTCGCCTGTGAATTGTTAGTCGTAACCTTCACATGGTGTGAAGGTTCTATTCAAAATCGTACGTTGGGCGGAAGGCATTGTCGTATTTTTTAAGCGAAGATTTTCGTTTTTTTCGTGAGTTCAAGAGAACTTCAGCTGGTCGTAGTAATAGGCAGCCAGTTGCTTCGATACGTTTCTTCTTGACTAGAATCCAATTTCTCTAAGCATTCCTTCAAACAACAACTTTATTATTCAAACTATACGCTAAAGCTCAATAAGTAGCACCAGCTCCACAATTAGTGCCAACTTCATGAATAGCACCAGCTATATATGACAAACAGCGATTTTCAACAGGAATATCATTTTATGTTTTCCTTGTATTATGAACTTGTACATTCAAGAGATGGATTCCAAATTGACTACACTTATATCATATCTCTCAGAACATATTTAAATTCTGTCTTGATGTTACAGAAAGCTAAAAATTTACAGCAAAACAAAGAAAACTTTGGTTTTAAAAGCAAGTCAGTAAGGGAAATTAGGGAAAGAATCATGACCGAAAGCATATTAGGAATCAGCAGGCTCCTAGAATAGGCCCTTCCTCATAACTAGTCAATCATTCTTCACTGGAATAATTTCGATTCTGCAAGATTCTTAACCATATTACTTTTTCAGACTCCGGGTAAGAAAAATATAATCTCATGTG
>VCRD01000477.1:40245-60677 GCA_006783055.1 Trinorchestia longiramus
AAGTGCTGGCTGGACGGTGGAGCTGCAGAAGCGTGGATCAACATCAGTTGGTCCGGGGTGCTGGGGTAAACAGGTTCGTGAATTGCAGCGCTGAAGCAATCCACACCGCTGGGTTGTCCAGAGCTTTTGATTTTTCCAGAAATCTTGCTCTGCGTTGTAGTTTCCGTAAGATTATTTTCTTTTGTAGTATTCTGTTTCCTTGACTGCGTTTTAAAAATTCTCATTGGCTATTTGATTAATAATAAAACACGTGATTGTTTAATTATGGACTCATAATATTATAGTTGAAAATAACCTGAACTTGTTTCTCTCTGTTTTATCTTGCTCTCATTCTACAAACCCTCATTTAAAAGAAACCAGAAATAGTTCTAAATGGCGTAGTAAATTCTCCCCTCAAACTATTTAGCGTGCTGGGAGTTGTCAAGTTCCTGAGCATTTAATGAATTAATTTTAAAGTTCTAGCGGTGATTAAAACTGGGATGTACCCACAGTACTGCTGTGTTTAAACCTAAAATAACTCAGTTAAACACATAAACACGATATACATGTGAGTTTAAGACGACTGGCAAAGTTAATTTAGTGTTCTTACTTCGCCTTTACTTCTTGCGCAACGTTCATTCCGTTTCATTTGTGTGATTTGTATGAGTCCCTACAAAAAGGAGAGTAAAAAATCACATAAAAATCATTCATGTAACAGCATAGCACTAATTGCAGTTGTCAAATGTCGTTAGTGTCAATAGAAGTAAAAATTACTAAATCGGTCTTTCAACACTAATTTGCATAATATAGTAAGAAAATAATTTACAGGTCTACCTTATAACAAGAATGGCTTTCTCATTTACCAAGATTTCTTGGCTTTGTTTTCAATGATTAATGAACATTAATAAAATGCGGCATTTTTGAGGAATAAATTTCTGAAGATGAAAATTGAGATCGATCATGAATTCCAACAGAGGCTTTGGTCGTCTCACCCCTGAACAGGTGTCAGCGTGACAATTGCTCTAGATTGTCTCACCCCTGAACAGGTGTCAGCGTGACAATTGCTCTAGATTGTCTCACCCCTGAACAGGTGTCAGCGTGACAATTGCTCTAGATTGTCTCACCCCTGAACAGGTGTCAGCGTGACAATTGCTCTACATCGAACTCTTGTCATGCAGATACCTGCTGTCCCGTGCAGATTTTTAGCTGTGATTACAATACATTGCAGGCACGTCAACAATTTATTGTTGAACTCGTTTATATTTTGGTATGATATTTCTGTGGCGTTGAACATTCTCGTTTTTACTTTCTGAGTTCTTTAACTACATTTATATTACGGGCAAGAATTTCATAACAACATGTACCTCACGTCTTATACATGGTAACTGGTTTGCAGAATAATCTGATCTGTATCACTTTATTAAACAATAAATGTGTTGCAGTTAAAGTAATAGTGAATATAAGAGATAATGAAGACGTGTATTAAGTAGTGTTAGTATGTTTATAGTGGTACCTTCATCATTTATCAGAATTACTCAATCATAGGCGTGTCACATTAAAAAAATTAGTGGAGTCATCGTGAACTCGTGAAGTAAAAGATTGAAGACATTGCTCCAGCGGTTCGAGACAAGTGTCTATCACTGCTGTTTTACAGTGGATGCATTTAATGGAGTTTTAAACATCCAAAATATTACAGGATTAAGACAGTAGTTTTCTTTATATACTCAACATATTCTCTTCAGGTGAGGGCCCCATTTTTTTGCAAGTTTGTAACACTTCTTTTATACCTTATTCATGATGATTTTAAATCGATATCAATTCAATGTGTTACAGTAAAACAATTTTTTCTCATGATAGTAAGAAAAAATTCGAAGAAATTCATTTGCATTTCATCGAATTTGGATAATCTGATTTGTGAAGTCCCATCATTCTTCCCCCCTTTTTGCAAGAACATAACCACCAGTAGGCCTTGTATGTATAAAATAAATTGTACTGCACTTTTTGAATAGTTTAGTACTGCGTTCAGCTAACGATTGATCAGTTTGAAACATTTGAAGTTAGCGAACACTTCTATGTAAATTCTACCTAACATCAGAGCCAACAATCTCTCCTGTGCATGAACTCCTACAACATCCTTCTTTCGATGTACATGGCGAAATCAGAATGAAGATTTTGTTGCAGAATAAATACACCTTTTAGCTCACATGTCGGAAGACCTCGCTGATCTCATTAGAGTTTAATCAGATTGACCAATACATATAATCAATTGAGTTATTCTTTCAAATGCTTAACAATTTTACAGAACAGAGACAAAATTTGGGCGAATATTTGTTGGATGTGAGCAACAGATTGTTTGTGCAGAGTATTTTTGCTTATTAAAAAGTTGGTCTCGTTTCGTGATGAAAAAAGCCTAAAAGGCGTGGAAATGAAATTGTTGATCCTCTTTGACAAGAAATTTAAGCCCTGACGTGCATCAATGGCCTGATGATTCCTACAGAAACAAGGTAAATTTTATTTCTTTTAAACATTGACGTGTAACACTATTTTATTGAAAAGATTCCAATAGTCTTCTCGCTACACTGATGCTGAACCTACGCTCAGATGACCTTTAAATGTTTCTTAAAAACTTCAGTTAAGTGTAAAAATCTCGCCAAATTTGCCGCTCCTGTGCATCAAAAACTCTTAACAAAAATAAGTGGAGGCGCTGCAATTTAGCAGCTCGCATTCTCCAGACAACACTTGAAGTCGTGTAGTCTACGCGAGCCCTGACGCAATTTGTGGATCAAACTTTGTAGGTGACACAGCCGCTGCCTAGCTTGCTTATTTGTTCAACACTCCCTGCACTTCCTTAATCTCTCTCTGCAACAGTAATTTACGCAGTCAACAGTATATTCATCAGAAATATGCTTCGACAGAAATTATTTAAGTTAGGTTTATTAAAACAAATGATTAAGCTGGTTGTAAAGCCAGTTGCTTTTTTTATGCACTCGTATGTACAAGGTAGCAGTTCTACATACTTCTGCGTAATTAATAGTGAAGGCGAGTAGCCAAATGTTATTTTTAATTATATTTTTTATTAAATGATTGCATGTTGTAACACTACCGAAACTAGGAAGTGTAAGCCTAGTTAATGAACCAAAATTAAAGTGTGATGTGCAGTTCGTGCATCGATTCTAAAGAAATTAATTCAATGGAAGAATTCGAGGACTTTTTCCTTCACAGTTACTGTAGCCATGAATGTTAACGGGAACTGGTGATAATGTATGTACGAATAAGGCTTCAAACATGAATGTATATTAAACTGCAATTTAAATCAAAACCTGAAACTGCCCAAATAAATTTTCTTTGGAACCTGTATTATTTTTACAACATATTAAAAGCAGATTAATAAAGTATCAATGTGGAGATTCAGTGAGGTAGGTAATAGACAACGTATATGGGAAACAGGCCTTAACTGTTCTATGATGACCACTTTCTTCTTCTGCTTTTTAAACGAGTTTTTCTCTGTTAGATTTTGTTTTACATTTTTACTTCTTATGTGAATGAGGAAAGCGTTTAAATCAACACCCTCACGCACGTAAGAAACGAATGTTTTGTTCACCGATTTTATTTGCATCTTACTGCAGGACAAATATCTTCGAGCATGCCTTTTGTTTAATTCTTTTGTATTTTTCATGCGTCTTCCCCCATAGGTGAAATTCAATAATGAACTTTACTTGGGCTTACAAATGCGCTTTTTCGGGAACACGTAAAGAGAAATTTCCTGCCAATTTTAGAATTTTTGGGTTTATGTTTGGGCAAATTAAAAGAATCGTATGAGTCGGTTATTGCTGAGCTACTTGAAATGGTTGAGATTTGTGGTACTATTTACTTAATTTTCCTGCATTAGCTTTTAGTATTGAGAATTTATCAAGAGATAGGCTCAGTATTTTCGTTGATTCTGTACGATTCTGCATTACGTCAAATAAAGAATACACCTTTCGAGAATGTACCTGGCTCAAAATTTCTGTACGCTTCCAAACAAATTAAATTAATAATTAGTAGGAAAATTGCTGTAGAAGTAAAAGGACAAGTTTCACTAGATTCCAAATATTTTTGTCATCGATATTATAGATTTAGTTGTTTTCACTTGTTATCATTCTTTTGCCAAGATATCAGCTTATATCAACTTTTAATTTGATTTCAACTTATTTGGTCCCAATTCTTAGTTCATCAAAGTCGTATTTAATTTTCAGCATTCTTTTCGTATAACTCAATGTAATTGGGGTGAAACACGCTGAAATCATGATTTACTTTTTCCAGAATTCTGTGTACGAAAGCATCGTTCGCATTGAGTGCATTCGTTGTCTGAACTGAAAAGAGACAGCCATACTCCACCATGAACACTCAGGAGGTCCGACTGGCTGCTACGCTTCTGCTGCTTCTGCGAGATGCTGCCTCGTTTGGTAAGAATAATTTCATTCAAGTTCAGCTCATGCAATATATATTTTGTAAATATCATGACTTATTGTGATTGAAATGATGTGCATACAGTAACATGAATAGTAGAAAGATATTTCCCATGATACTTTATTAAAATAGAGTTTAATTTTAGCGTTTTACAATACGTGGGCCATGCACTGATATGAAATATGCATGGCCCTTTGTATTGATGTATATTAATATTGGCGCCCTGTCAAAAAATTATAATAGTTTGATCACTGATTATGATAGTCTCGTATGGTCTTAAGAACAAATATCGTATCTCTGTAGAATGCTCACTCCGGTCTTCTGCGCCATGCTAAAATCACAAGCAATACACTTCGAAATGTTAGCAGGAATCTATTTTAAACCAGCAGTGCTTGACCAGTAATACGTTCTTTTCTTTGAAAAGTATGTACCTCCTAACTTCTTCTATTCTCCCAACTGATGTGAGAACACCTGCACTAGGAGTAAAATTACATTCAAATAGACAACTTAGTCAATTTTGTAACCCCCCAAAAATTATTTGTTCCAGTTTGATCTTTTCTTGCTACAATGTTTCTTAGTGACAATCTTTTGTTTTTTAATGATACAGGATGCTCTAAAATTACTTCTAACCTGAAAGCTTGTACCAAACTTTAGTCTCCATCAAGAAAAGTCAATTGTAAACTTCAACCAAGATGCATGCACGTATTTATTTGAACTCTTCGTTGTTCTGTAATTCTACTTATTATTACGGTTTCAAAGTTATGTTAAAAAACTGAAAACATTTCAAGGAACCGGGAATTAATTTTGAAAGCATCTACAGTACTTGAACTTGTCACAACTTACGTCAAGCCTTACCAATATATCGTGATGCGCTCACTCCTAGAAACGCCACAGAACATATTTTATGAACTTTTTTTGCCTACGGAACGAAAGCGTTCCTTAAGCTGCTTTTATTGTCATGCTGGAGCTCTTTTTCTGCATCGATATTGGATTTCCGGCCTTTGTTGGAAGCCACGTATGAATGCAGACGAACCTATGCGTGAAATATGAAGTATCATATTCAGCGACAGCACTTCAAATACTTAGGAGTGCTATCACTGAGCAGCTATGCTATGGTTTCACACCGAAGTCATGTTACAAATTCATTTTTTAATGAACTTGATAAAGGCATAACTTGGTTAACAACACAATTAATCTGTTGCCTGAACTAATCTCTTCTTACTGATTTTTAGGAATCACTGTTTTCTCCGACGTTAGAGAATCATAGAACATTTTTCGAATGCTTACGATTCCCTGAATATGATTGATTTTATAATTATTAATGAAATGAAATGGAAAACAAGTCACTAGCAGTAGTGCTGTCGTTCAGTCAATTTTGACAGAAGTTTTATAGTTATTCACTGAAATTTACGATTTCTATGACGCATGTGCGTATTCCGGCTGCTAATTTAATAGCAGACACGCATAGAAGAAACTTTAGAAACTCTTCTCAATGTTTCTGAATGAATTTTGCAAAAAAACTTAACGACGGAAAACTCGTGTAAACTCAATTTGAAATTTTAGTATTTTTAATGAAGCAGGGTAAATTCTGTTCGATTTAGCTGGAAATTTATTTATTTTCACTCCAATTTTACTAAATTTTAGTGAGGTGAACACAAGCATATTAATAATACATATTATTATATTATTTATGTCATTGTACCACGTAAAAGAAATTGATGGATGGATATGCTACTAGGTTAAAGTGAAGCCGTTAATTTCTCATCAATTAATCCCGTTCGCTATGTTGTGTCGCCACGACTTTCTTCATTGGCTTCTAAAGCAACGTAAAACAACAGAAACGACAAAAAAAAATTATAAAAAGTAGTGAGATGCTATAAAATACTGTATAAGTGAACGGTACTGGAATAAAATTAAAGACGGTAGGTGTAACAAATCCGTTCTTTTGCCTTATCTAATGCTAGGATTGATATGGTTTTATTAATGTCATACATCACTTAATGTGTTATTATTATTGTAGAAATATTGTCGAGACAAACTTTCAATAAAGCTTGAGTTTTTTGTGGGTATTCTCAATAAATTTTTATCAGGGACATAGAATACCTAATTAACTCTTCATTCAAATAACCTTCAACGAACACATTTTTATCGATATAAACTTATTCTCATATCCTTTAAATTACACTGCGACCAGCGATAACGGCTTGGTAACGGCAATAACGATTCCAAAATTTTCTGTGAATCAATTTGATTTTTTTTACAAGAAATCTGCCACGTGATGACTACACCGTTGCGTCTGTTCACATTGTGATGTGCATCGTTGTTAGCTGTCATTCGCACTTGTTTTGTTTGTGGGTGACCGGCGATTGTAGGTCTTTACATCTGCAACGACAATGGGGTGTAGAAAAGCCTTAACAGATGCTGAAAATGCAGATACGGTCCACGAATCTGCTATTGATACCGCTCATGATGTTATTGCCTAAAAAAATAGGTCATCATGTTGACACTGTGAAAAGAATCTATGCGGACCGGTCATCAAAGAAGAAACGATCAGATACTGGGATTTCCAAGACTGTGACATAAGTATGTGAGGAATATTGGTTGTCAGCTCAGTAGAAGACCTGGACAACCAAGTGAGTTTATTTTCATCGTAAGTGATCGTTTTGACTTACCGAAATCCACAAAGAATACCATTCTTGGGACCATAGATTCCATAGAAGCCCCGCTGAAAAATTCTCCGCCTTACATCTAGACACAAAATTTTGAGGATAGAATGAACAAAGAAATATTTGAAGATGAACACGAGTCTCGTTGTGTTCACTGATGTGATCCAGACGACCCTTGATGGGCCTGAGGGCTGGGCGAATGGTTGGGTGTACTATAGTGATGACGTCACCAGAGTTTGAAGCGTCAACCACAGGGTGGAGGAGTCATGATATGGGCAGGTATCATCGCGGATAGACTTGTTGGTTCTATCAGAGTACACGGAGTAGAAGTGACATCTGCAGCCTATTGCAATCACCTGAAAGAATTTTCGCTATCTTGGTTACATGACGTACCCCTTTAGCTACGACAGAATTTTGCAACCTTAGCTACGAAAGGCGTCTTCAACAGCTTGAACTCATCTCCCTAGAACAAACAAAGCTGCGAGGATAACCCATTGAAACCTTTAAGTATTTCACAGGCCTGAACGACGTTGTTCTGGAATGGCTTTTCGACAGAGACGGTAACGTACGAACCAGAAATAACGGGCAAAAACTAATAATTACAATCTTTCCAAGCTCTGAACTTCTTTCCCGTTAAAATTATCAAAACTTGGAACCAGCTGCTTGAAAACATTGTTTTTTTTGCTGGTACTCTGAGTATATTCCAAAATCTTCTCAACAAATGTTGAATTAGGAGCCCCCAGTATTATAACGTAATGATTCTATGTCCCTAACTCCTAGGACCTGTGTATGATTGCGGTACTTGTGCGTCACTGAAATGCCAGAGCGTGAGTAAAATACACGTACATGACTAAAACGATTTGTATGATTGAGGTGTACGTACGTGATTGATACCTTTACTTTAGACGCCATGGAACTTGGGTAGCAACCCAAGAATGGACCAATCGGTTCGTTTCCATTGCCTTATTCTTCTCTTTTCTATTCTATTTTTAGTATGCAAAACCAGGACATGGATTGTAGGCTCTTTTACCTTAACGTTTTTTGGCTTCCGAGAGACACTCATTCTGCGACACTCATTCATGATTTCTGAGTGCAGAGTGTACGTCTATAATTTGATGATCATATTGGCTTAACGCCTCGTGCAGACTCTTATTTAGAAGATTGAGTGGCATATAAGAGCCAGAAGTATAAATGCTGTAATCAAAATTCCATTTGAACTTCCTGTGAAATGAAATATATTTTCTTCCAATGAATGTATCTGAAAGTCAGTAAGTTCTGCTTATTGAAGTTTAATAGTTTATTGTAAAATCGTGCTAGTGTATTATTTATTTACCTATTCAATAACGTGGTCGCTATGCAGTTACTTAATTTTGCTGTATAAGCAGAGTTACTTGAATTTTTTAACATTTTGTATGCATTTTTATCAATTTCACAGTACTAAGTGCTAGAAAGACGCAAACTAAATGGATAGCGCGATAGAAGCATCAATCTTATGCTGTATATTTTTGTCAACTCAAAAAATGGATCTTTGCAGACTCAACAAGTCTCCGTTTTACGGGTGTAATATGAAAAACAAACCAATCATGCAGATGAAGACTCTGACTTAGCCTTCTTCGTCTATCTGGTCCATGAACTTCTTCTCTTTTTTTGCTGCACATTGCGTCGCTTCAAAGTTTTATGCCAGGTCAGCGCAGTTACTTTTGTTTTCTGCATAATGAATTTGCCCACGAATGCTCGGACTTGGTCATCCTGTCAAGAAAAATAAAAAGAAGTTCGCAGAATTCGTAATAATTTTACTTCTGATTTGAGTACAGGTAGCTAATTTTAGCTCATTTAGTTTTTCACGTTAAAAAAGTAAATTTCAAGTTTTACGGAAAAATTGCTTTTCAAAACAAAGATTGAATGGGTATGTTTACTACAAACATCAATATTTTGAGGTCCGTCTACTTTTCTGAAACAAAATAGCACTGGAAAGTTGCCAATACGCTTGAAAATAGCCAATTTTTGTAGAGATATGTACTTATAGAAGAGCATGTGGGATTCAAGAAGAAATGTATGAAAAAAGAGTACACATACAATGCGTGTGGCAAACATTTTTGCATAAATAGCCTGTTTAGTAATATTTTGATATAAAAGTGATCTGAAGTACAAGAAGTATTTCAAGAGTCTCGTAGAAGTACTACGGGACATTGGTCACTAAATATATTTTCAACATGCAGAGGTTGAGCCATCGAAAAGCAACTTCAGCAAACTGTATATTGAAAATTAAATAAAACACATTAATTGCGATTAAATACTAGGAGAAGGCATCATCACTTACATACTTGACTCACTCTAATCCGAAAGTTTTTGTGCTGCATTTTACAACGTGGGTTTCTGCTTTTATTTTGCCTATTTGGCCAGTTTTCAGCCATAGATGACAGAGATAATCGTCGAAGAGTCAAACAATTCTTTAATATCTGGAGATAGTAGGTGAGTGTTTAGCTCCTAACTGACACGAATAGAGTAAAAATATTAACAATGTGCGTGTTCCAAGAGTAGTGGCACTACTAACCGCTGTACAAGATAAGTCAACAAATCATGTCAGATCCGAGGTCAAATGGGTGGGAACTGTTGGTTCAGTGAAGCACCTCTTATGAATAGCAGTTATTTTAGTAAATTATCGCGTAAAAAATAATTTTATACACTGATAGTTTATATTCGACATGGCTATCTTTATTGGTTTTGAAAGCAACGTAAAGCTACGGAAACGATGAAAGCAACTTGTAAAGTATGTTTGGATGCTAAAAAATCTAGTACAAGTCAGCTGTAGTGTAATAGAATCAAAGATAGTAGTTGTAACATATTCAAAAATCCTAACTACGGAAGACGACCTGCTCTGAATTACAACTTTTTGAATGTCACAGTTCTATCTCTTCTGTAATAGAATTTGTGGGATTAGGACCATTAATTTTATTGCTATGACTAATTATTCATGAATATTTCAAGTAAATTCGGAAAACATGTACAGAAGGAAATTAGTTTTCACATGAGTTTACTTCTGAAAATTAAATGTAACTTTTTCGCCATTTGCAGTACTCTGTTGCCCAGGAAAAAAACGAATTATTCTACTGGCGTATGGTGACCTCAAAACTGAGAATGATCCGATGGTGGTCGCATTCTTGATTTGATAATACAAACCAATAGATTTAATTCATTTTATCCTGTTGTAGTATATATCAACTATTTTCCAGACGCCTTATATTGTCTTAGTTCGAGTGAGGGATTCATTAATACAAAATCAAATACAATATCCAGTTACTCTATTTGTGGGCCGTCCTTCTCAACATATTGATTGTCTTTTTCTTTGAAAGATACCCAGGTCAGGCCTTTTTCATTAACCCCACCATGTAAAATGTGTATCATGTGACAATAAAAATTATTATGATGATTTAAAACCATCAATTGCTATGACTGAGTGAAAAATATGAACTTCGGTCTGAATTAAGAAATGTTTATATTTTCTGGAGATTCGATGTAAAAACGTCATTGGGTTTCTGTACAAGATCAGTGTTGAGATTCCACCCAAGACTAATCAGAATACGCCAAGTTACAATCGTAAAGTTATCAAATGAAACGGAATGTACAAACTCAGCATTACTGAAATTAGGTTTGTAATAGTGTGTGAGTGAATGGATATTCTGAAATAGAATAGAATAAGAGATAGAAGCAATGAGCTGAGTGCTCTATTCGTGGGTTGCTACCAAATTCCGCCACGGTCAAACATTAATCACACACAAGAACAAGAGTAGGAGTTAAGTGAGGTAAAAGGAAGAGGAGTAACAGTCACAGTCATAAATCTCCATGAACAGGCACAAGTTCATTGTTTTCAACATGAAAAAACTATCATTTTTCAGATGTTGGATCCTGTGTCTTAATGGTCTTTCACATCATCAGTGACTTTTGAATGAGAACTTTTTTTATCTTCATATTGTATAGAAGCTGCTTTCTCATGAGGAACCACCAGGGTTATGACCAATTTTAAGAGAGAAATAGTTTGTGATGTATCTTTGTTAATTGCACTTGCATTTTCATTTTTTTTTCTATTTTTCTTTTTGTGAAGTTTTTTGATCCCACCTCGAATCAGAACTTTCGAATAGTGGAGGATTCCTCATCCAGTATTTGCCAAAAGGATTATTGAATGGATGAACGGAGCCAGCAGAAATTATATTTTTGAATATTTTTTCCATGTTATGATAATTTTAACTGAATAGAAGTTTATGGGCTATGGTGTCCTATAGTTTTATAATTATTTTCTGTCTGCTATTCCTGATTCATGAGTTATCGTTTCAGTTGGAAAGCCCTTACGTGTAATCTTTGAAGCCTTAAGGTATATTAAGGTTTCGATTAGTTGTCCCTGCAGTTTTTTCGGGCAATGAGTTCCAGATGAAGACGATATTTGTAACTGATATCACTGAGTTCTGTAATGCTTTTCACATTTTTATGCTAATATCTCTTCATTCTCTTGGTCTCTTCGAAAGCGAAAGACAAGAGTTACACTACTAGTTCCAAATGTGGTCGGACTCACGTGTCATGATGAAATTATATTTTCTTGACTAGCAGTCAAGGTTTCTTACTACCGAAAATTGTACTCACATTTTTGATGCTCTCTTTTACTTCAGATTTAAGTGAAAGTGATTTCAAGACTCATTTGTTACTCCACTTCTCATTTGTGTCGCTCATGCATAAAAGCCTCGACTAGTAATAATGAATATTTGTCAATGTTGAAGCTCATCTGCCAGGTTTCGGTCCATTTGAGTAGTCAGTTAAGGTCTATTTGAAAAGTTACTTAGTCTTGCTCAGTAAACGCTCTGTGCTGGAGTATTGTGTCGTCAACAAACTTGATTTTACTGATGTTTCCAAGGCTAAAGTAAATGATGTAAATGATGAATTAGAGCCAGTCTTAAACGTTCCCATGAGGGACTATGGATGTTACCTGAGCTTAGTAGCTAAATTTTCCATGAATCGTTCCTCGTTGAGTGTAACCAATCAGCCTGTTCCCAATCCCTCATGAGTAGTTACTTTTTACATCATTGGCTACCACTTTGGAAGCAAGCTTTTCATGAAGAACTTTATCCAAAGCGTTTTAAAGTTTTGGTATGTAGGTAAGGCTTTTGCATTATAGTAAATGCAATTGACTCCTTGTAGAAGTCGAAGAGGTTTGCGAAGTTTACCCCGAAAACTGTATTGAGTGTCGTTGATCAAGTGTTGTTTTGAAGGTGTTTGTTATTCAAACGTTGAGTGATCTTCCCATGGTTTTATTGATGACCAAAGTCAGACTGATGGGGTGCTTGTTATTGGTTACTAGTTGGATCCGTTTTTGAAAATAGAACTGATTTTCATCTGCTCCCAATCATGCCGGATAAAGGGAGTTTCTAGCGGTCATTTGAAGATGTTCGTTAAAGTACATGTTAGTTTATTGCTTCGGCTATTTCTTTGAGTATTAGTTTAGATAGGCCGTTGGATTATATTGACTTGCAGCACTTCAAAAGGTATAGCTTTTTTATACCTCTCTCACAATTAATACGTCATCTGTCAGGGTATACTGACAGACTATTAAAATCATGGATTTTAATTGTTACTTTGAGTGAGGTAAAGTACGCACTATGAGTTCTGGTTTTAATATCGTTTTCCGTACGTGTAGTCATAAGGTCGATCAATGGTCGACCAAAAGAATAGAGGATCTTCTCCTCAAGTGGTTTCAACAACTGCGCCAAAGTATCAGAAACACCGCATACTGTTTGATCATGAAGTTATGGGACTCGTTCAATCAATGGTCGGCATAATGATTTCTACGTTCTGTTTGTACTGCGAGCCCAAGTTCGCAATGGTACTGGTCAATGTAATGCAAACAGATGCACATTGAGTACAACAATTCTAATAAATTATAGAACTGCTTTCAGATCTCATATCCGAATGTTTATAGTTTACGAATAGACTAAGAAATAATTTTTTCGATATAACACTGAAAATTCCATCCTAGTTAATTAAATGCCATAGGACACTCGTACACCTATTTCTCATTATGTTTTTATTTATTTGGACAATGAATCATTGCCAAATTTAAAAGATGTTGTTAGATAATATATATGTATATGTAACACATACCAATATAGTTTGTCCTTATTTTGCTATTGGAGGAGTTGGCGTCCGTTGAAAAGAATAGCTTGCATTACGGCAGAGCCTGTACAGTTTTCTCATTCTTGAAGTTTGTTTTTTCTAATAAAATGCAACTCTCCTCAATGCCTACGAAAATTCTGGAATTGTACTTTATGAATACGTTTAGTTCAGTTTCAAACCCTCGGTAAGTTTCACTACGGTCAGCACACGTGCTCGCCTGACAACTACGGTCAGCACACGTGCTCGCCTGACAACTACGGTCAACACACGTGCTCGCCTGACAACTACGGTCAGCACACGTGCTCGCCTGACAACTATGGCATCTAGGAATTGAGCAAACATGAGATCCGCAAAACTTCGTAAAATTCTTGCCCAACACGCATTTCTCATACGAATTAGAGAGTCTGAAGCACATACTCGTTTGTGCAAGTTTTATACATTAGAACTGGAATACCATAGCTATTAAAAACAAACTGTATATTAACAGGAGAACAATGAAGTCTAGGTATGTTTTGGAGCCCGAATGAAAGTCATAGTATTGGGTTGAGTTATCTGTAATTTTAATTTTTTGGAAGCAAAATGTAACGACATATTTTAAATCGTGACTGAGAATTTCCCGTTTAGAAAGAGCGTTCAGTGGTCATTCATATATCATTAGTGAATAAGTGTGTATCATCACACAAGCTAAAATTTTGCATCTTATAATGGAGAGCCAAGCCTTTAGATTCCATATATGTCGTCCTGAGAAGTTGAAGACATCAAAAACCCTTCAGAAACAGCAAATAAAATTTTAAGTGTTTGTTGCCAAGGTGTCATTGCTCATTGCTAATCAGAAATCATTCCTAAATGTTTCATTCTGAGCATAAATAATGAACAGATAAATTCAGACCAGGGCGATCATCAGGTTTCGATGAGGTACTTTAAGATAACTGGATTGTAATCTGTACACGAGATGTAGCACTTGATTCTAACACCTTCCAGTTCACTTGAAGAAGATGGGAAAAGTGACCAAGTTCAGCATTTCAGTGCTTCATGCTCCAAGTAAAGAAAAATAAAAGATCGCCTATTTATAGCAACATGTTTTATATAGAGGAATCAACAAACTGCCTGCTCAATGAAGGGATATGTTTGGTAAAAATGGCGAGTATAGATGTGGTTTACATTATTTACTAGTTCAGATATTCAGAAATAAATCGATAGGTAGCCCCATTGAAAGAATTACTTATTACTCAAAGGAATAGAAATAAAAATATTGCCGAGTTCATTCGTTTAAGTGTGAGAAAATCCGACAGCATCAATGATAAACGAGGTGGTGCGAGCAGATGGCGTTACCGACGGGCCATTGCCGCCGTCGCCCAGCTTCTCGCATCCTCCACACAACCTGACGGTGGGTGAGGGGGACGAAGCCACTCTTCTGTGCGGGGTGGCGGCGCTGCACGGACACAAGGTCCGTACTTCTGACCCAATCCTTGGTCGGTAGTTTGGTACTTCTGAGTCAATTCTTGGTCGGTACTTTGGACTTGTAAAAAATTGCTATTTCAAATTTAGTGCATGGTTGGTACTTTGGACTCTGAATAAGATTGTACATTTGACTCAACCCAAGGTCGTTATTTCATGCTCGGTAACAGGTTGCTGCTTAATTAATTGAAGATCTGTATTCTGGACCCAGAAAAGATCGGTGCCAGAAACAGTAAAATCGGCTCAGGAATCCCAGGTATTCGATATGGGCGCTGTTTTCCATCAATCCTAGATATGTTCGAACATTGATGACATAGTTTTGCTACAGCAGACATTGCGCATTTACACTCCAGGACTATATCAATATACCACCACATACTATAAACCCTTCTTCCCATTGCGTTTCAGTTGAAAAAGTTCTGCACGATTTCAAAATATTGTAAGCTTTTGACAGAATAGCTTTATATTGTTAAGCTATGTACCGGCACGGTTATACGTTGTTCCTTTCTGTGTATAAGCGAGTTACTTTTGCATAATTCAAAACATGGATAGTTTTACATGCAACAACGAAATTTTTTATTATTGACACGCTGTTATCACATTACATCTGTCCGGAACACAGGGCAAAGAAATAACTAATTTGTCAAATTCATAATTATTGTACTACTAATAAATACGAAGTATTAATTTTCATGACTTAGCATGCGGCCAATATTTACAGTCTGACAGGAATATTATCACTGGTAATATTCCTAAGCTCTTTCTTGAGGCATTATGATCTTTTGAGGCTTGAAGATACGGGATGTGAAGCTTTGTATTGTGATGTTTCATATATTAATTCAGATATTCCATGAATGTAACCAGTGAAAAAAGTAATTTGTAACCAGTGCGTGATCCCCGCTGTGGGCAATGAGACAAACGTACATCGAAACCACTGAAGAATAGTGCTAAAAAATCCATGCAAATGCAATAGCAACAACGTGCCAAATACATAGAAAGAATCTGGAGCATTTCATAGGTTGATACTGTGATTCAACAATATAACATCCATTGTTCAAACAATTACAGGAGAATACTGAATTGCGCGCACGATTATATACACAGACTCTAGAGCCAGTTGTACTATGTTACAATTTTTGTGCGTTCCTTCAGGTGGCTTGGGTGCACGAAGACTCCCAGAGCATCTTGACGGTGGGCAGCCTTGTGTACACCCAGAGCCCCCGCCTGTCCCTCGTGACAGACCATGAGAGGTCAGCTCTCACCCTCGACCCTGTGATGGCGGGTGACCGAGGATGGTACATGTGTCAAGTCAACACAGACCCTATGATCTCCGCCAGGGCTTTCCTTCAAGTGTTCGGTAAGCTATCTGGATAATTTTGCGCAAAAATTGTTATCGAAACTGTACGGTAACTCTGTTTCAAATATTGGCTGCAATAACTTCGTTGTTTGTGAGGAAAGGATAATTTTTATTTTTTGTCGTTCATGTACGAGAATTGACATTGAAATGGATAAAGTTTCTGTATTCCCTGTGGATTTGTGTCCTTGAACGAATATTATTAATTAAGAAACTAATTCAACTAAATAAGAAATAGTTGTTTGTGAAATGAATAATGAAGTATCGGTACTATTTGGAACACTAGCATTTATAAATACAAAACCTAATGAATACTTTGGTTTGAAATTGGCTGGTTACATCCACTGGATGGTCCTTCTAGCGAACGTATTTAGTAAAAAGAAAGGTTGTAATTCATTATATATTCTATTGAGGAAAAAGTAAAACTCCACATATGTTTATTCACTACGTACGGTTAGAGTAACTCTACCTTACATCTCTGAATCCTGCAAATCTCATGTCAACAGGCTCTCATGTCAACAAGCTCTCATGTCAATAAGCTCTCATGTCAACAGGCTCTCATGTCAACAGGTTCTCATGTCAACAGGTTCTCATGTCAACAAGCTCTCATGTCAACAGGCTCTCATGTCAACAGGCTCTCATGTCAACAGGCTCTCATGTCAACAGTCATGTCAACAGGCTCTCATGTGAACAGGCTCTCATCAATAGAATCAACAGAATCAACAGAATCCCATGTCAACAGGATTTAAGGACAATAGTATACATTCACACATAGTTGCTATTTCACAGATAGTTACAGTTCGGGTCAATGCAATGTAGATTTTAGAACAAGCGTAAGCGTAAACACAAGAAGTGTTGGCTGCTAACATCCTGCTCAGTTGAGAAAATTTTCAGAGTAATTTTGAAAAGCATGCGACTGCGGCTAGTCTGACAAATACCCCATCAGTTTCTGTGACAGTCAAAAAATCTAGTTAGGTTTTATGGTCGTTGCGAAAATTTCGTATTTCAACGTATGGCTTATTAACACGTTGACTCCAATTGCCTGATTGGTGTAAAACTTCACTTTGAACGCATAGTCACTAGAAGGATCTGAAAAAATTACAGAACCTAACCTACGTGGTACACATACGTACCACTTCGGAGTCAACGTGTTAATGATTGCATGCGTTAGCGTGTACAAGAAGCTTGTAATTTCAATTTATTTATGAATTTTTTCTCTCTGTGCAGTACAACCAACTATCATCAAATGGTCGGGGCCTGTCCTGGAGGCAAGAGAAGGTATAACCGCTGAGATGTCATACCCACCTGACACTGCCAATTGTAAATCACGGCTTCCTATTAAACCCACATTAATCTGAACAATTCAAATTAATAGAAGCAATCATTTTTTTAAAAACAGTTTTACTACATACTACACAAAGACCAGGACAATGATCGTTTAATTCACAAACGTACTTTCACTGCATTGTGATTCCATTCAATTGTAAGGAGCATAAAGGTACTAACTTGGCGACGTTTGATTTAACCCTTTAGCGACCAATTTGTTTTTCTAGTTTCTACATTTAAGCTCACAAAGACCGTCTGTACACTGATGCAACGAAGCATGCTGAGAGCCAGGCAGCCAAAAGAACGACGCTGTAACATGACGAAGCGTTCAAACCTAGTAGCAACCTCATATTGCTCACTGTTTAATTATTAGAACAATTCTCCCAAAGACCGTGAGAGGCGACCGAATAGTCCACTTGGTCGCTAAAGGGTTAAAAAAAATGAATGAGTCGATTCACTAAAATCATATTATACTCTAAACAATTTAGTGACCATTTAGTTTTACAATTTTTAGTTGCAAGTTGATATATTAATGGAAAATAATGATAATTCTTTTTTATACTACCTAAAAGAATAAACTAGGAAAAAGTAATGAAAGATCTTCACTTTCTTCGAAGAGAAGCACAGCTCCTTGTGGAGACGCAGGTGCTCTACTGAGTGTTCATTAAGTTTAAGACAAAATTGCGTTCAATATTTGTTTTCATAACACTAAGCCTAACAATTTCTCTAGAAAGTTTCCATAGCTCTGCGATTTGTTTCTTCTCTTGTAACTCCAAGTATCAAATGCAACAGTTTTGCGACATTTTTTAGGCCTTACGGCCTGAACCTCCAGCACGAGAAGCAAGGTAAAATGATTCTCTGTCCGATTCAAGCCCAGTGATATAAATCAGTTTTCAGAGTTTCGCAATAACTATGTATGGATACACGCTCTTCGGTAAAAATGATGGTAAAGTGACGAGGTTAAACACCGAAAATCCAGAAGTAACTTTTATATTGCTAAAAAAAATCGTTACATGAGTTTTACTTTACAGTACATCTAATTAAAACGAATGTTGTGGCGTGAGTTTATTGATACAATCTCGGTGCATAGGTTCTGAAAACTTAAATAGCGCTACAGAATATATTTTCATTTTATAGTCTAGTAATAGGCGCAGAGACTTATCAACGCTGTTTGAAATAACAATGTATCGTAATATATTTACTTGAAAAATATTTTTTACCACTACTGAAAAGCAGCAGATAACATAAACAAATACCTAAAGGATTTTACTTTCTATATTATCGAGTAAGCGTGGACGGCTTAGATGCAAGTCGTGACTTGAGGTTCTGTAAATTGAGCAGGTCATTCTACGACTGTTATTTTCAACCAGCGAAAATCTTCGTCTGAAAACGACGAGGCTTTCGTGCACATTGATAGAATCTTGCAGCAGTAAATATTATGAGTGAGGAATATGCATACATATTTACAAATATATGTTCAATTTTTCAGAAAACACAGTATTTTAATCTATGTATCCACAAATCCTGGCTGAAAATGTTCATAAGAAATAAACTTGGTCTTATCCGCACCTGAAAACGATGTATTCTTTTTCAAATCATTCGCAATGTATTGAAATGTTTTTGTTTTTCATTGGATTTAGCGGAACAACTTCTAAATTCATATCCTTTTCCGCATAACAGGTGACTCGAGGAGTTGTAGGGGATGAATGATCGCAAAATATTACGCAAGATTTAACGTGTCACTCCTATCTTCGAATGTTTCGATTACGCGAGCTAAGACAGAAAAATGGTGATACCAAAAGCTACAGCATTCCCTAATGCCATTTATTTACTTATAGACAGTATAAAAGCGAAGGCAAGAAGTTTTACTGGTACGTAGCAATGAAGAAAGAGTTTGTACATTGCAGGCACCTCGGTGACTCTGGACTGCGAGGTGCGGTCCCACCCTCCAGCCCTCGTCACCTGGACGCGCTCTGATCTGCAACCCATCCTGCCTGCCTCTCGTGGCGGACCAGGTCTAATTTACCTCAGTTTTACCGAACTTTTAACCTTATTCCTGCTGTTCTCTTCATTGTCTCTTAGCAGAAAGTTGGTCTTGCCTAGGAGTCTCCCTTATACAACTTTTGGTCTACGTAAATTTGAGGGCTGTTTTTTTCAACCTTCGATGGGTTATAAAAGAGGCAAATTTACAAACCTTAATAATTTGGAAGAAAGTGGACGTCGGTTCAGCCTGTTTTGAACAGTACCCTCACTCATAAAGTTGTCACTGTACAGTGTGCTTTCAGCAACACTGCGTCCTTCTGCTTGCAGAAAACGGATTACACTTCGTAACACACATTTTTCAATTGTCCGGATATCGAGTAATCGAGCTGTAACAATTTTATAGATTACGTGTAGAAATAAGTACGACCCTGCAGTACTTTCGGCAAGGAAATTATGTTGTGTAAATTCAGGAAGGTAACGTTTTTTTTATCTAGCTGGTCTTCCAGTTAATGGACTACTCATGATGTATGTTCATAAATTCCTGTTCGAATAGAACGCATTAAATGAATGTGAGGAGTATTAATTCTGTGCATTTTTATTTTCGTTATTTGGTTGAAGGGATACTGCTGGATTACTGTGGTGAATTTTATCCTGATGTTGACTGGCAATTGAACAGTGTTTTCAAAAAGCATCCATAAATAAAAAAAATGAATGGTTAAAACGAATCACTTGAAGCTTTTAATTGAAAGAAAGTACAGCTAAATAATTAATATTTTTGCAAAACAAATCGTTTAGGACGTGTTTACGTGTTTTACAAACCTGCAAAACATCCTGTTACTTTGATCAATTTTAACACGTTGAGTGCGATACGACCCGCCGGTGGGTCGCTCAGGTTAGGTTCTATAATTTTTTCAAGGCTTTCTAGTGACTGTGTGTACAAAGTAAAGATTTGCACCAGCTAGGCAATCGCAGGCAACGTGTTAAGCGCCTTCCAGCTCTACACATCCCGCCACTAAACATGTATGGAACTGCATTCTAGTTTGGTCGGTGGAGAACGC
>VCRD01000477.1:60850-72383 GCA_006783055.1 Trinorchestia longiramus
CTGTTGGACGTGATCAGTCAGGGCCGTACAGATGCTCTATTGACAACGGGGTCACGCAGCCTGTCGAGCGCACCACGCACCTGCGAGTGAACTGTACGTGTGCACTGTGTAGAATCTGGCAACACACTTGCCAGGGTGTCTTAAAAGAGATTATCATTGCCAATTAAAGCTATAAAATGTGTATATACTAGTAATTGCTTAGAAACTAAATGCTCCTGTTGCAATGATTTAAAACTTTGAGTCCGAGCATTTTTACATTTATACGATCAAAGTAAAAATTATCTAGTGATAATGCAGAGCAAGAAAACGAAATTGCGAATGAGGAAACTTTTATCCTGCTGCTCATACACAATGAGTTGACTTCAAATGGAACACCAACTGTAAAATATTCTATATTTATCAATCATACTATATTTAAATCCCCTGAAAATGACTAAAATACTAGTGTAAAATTGATAATTTCCAGCTATAATTGTTAAGCGATTCGATGATGCATTTTCCACCTAAGCTAGTCAAGAGTCAGAGTTTGTTCAAGATGAGTTATTACTCGTAGGTGTAGTAGGCAGGCCCCGATTCAAAAAGAAAAAGCTCAACGAGTCACAATGACGATTTTTATTCAAGTATTTCATATAAATCGCATTCCTTATTGTGCCTATAATGACATTGATTTGTTATTTACCCTAGTCTGATTTTGAATTCTTTCTACTTTTCTTTAATCGTAGCGTATATGGCGTCTCAAAGATTTTTGTGATAAGCGATTTTTTGTGATCAAGATGTTTTATGGGCGCTACATATAAAGCAGTAATTTACATTAATGTCATTAACGTTATTATGGGAAAGTAATTCTGCGGCTTTCAGTTCATGATTGAAGTTTTGCACTTTTAAACCTTAATTGATTATGGCTTAAAATACGTGAATATTTTGAAATTAGTTACGTAAGTGAGCGTGTTCGTGTTATACCCTTGGGAAAATTATATTTTTCGAAGCTATGACTTGCCATCGTTTTCCAAAACCTAACTGCAGATGCAGTTAATGCTTAACTTGAGGCAAATATTGGTTCCTCTTTGTTAAAAATTGTTTAATTTATTAGTTATTTTCTAAATCATTTTCAGCGTAGGCTTCGAGGAGAATTACTCAATTCATTCCATTTCCATTCAAGGCACTACAAATAAAAAATACTTTAATATAACGACGATTTACGCTTGGGAACAGCCATGATAATCATAATAGCATATTTAAGCATGACGTGATTCAGCCTGTGTTTACTTGGTCTGACTTTGTGGTAGATGCCCCGATGCTGTGGCTTGAGAGAGAGATGGTGGGAGGACACCTCGGTGAAGATGCGACTCTGGAGTGCACGGCTGATGCACATCCCCTGCCAACGGTCACTTGGACGAGTGGCAACAGATCCCTCCACCACGGTATGGACTGGCTCCCAAACTGAAGAGCGTGGGAGTGGAGCTTTAAGTGTCACCTAGTCAGCTTCAATATCCGTGAAATAAAGAATTTTTGGTCCTTACGTATTATCGGGAGGACCTTTGATTTTTACTTTTTCTTTTTTTTCACAGGGTTTGTTGNCGACCTAACCTAACCTAACCTAACCTAACCTAACCTAACCTAACCTAACCTAACCTAACCTAACCTAACCTAACCTAACCAACAAACCCTGTGAAAAAAAAGAAAAAGTAAAAATCAAAGGTCCTCCCGATAATACGTAAGGACCGAATTTTTTCTCGTTAACGATTATAAGTCATGGATAGAGCGCAGGTTTTCAAAATTAAAAACATTAATTTGTGACAACCAACAAGGAGTTTATATGGCTTTGGATAAAACTGGAAAGGCATATAACCACTTTATAATACAGTGTTCCCTCGCTAGTTTGCGGTTCGTTTATCGTAGACTCGCGATTTCGCGGGTTTTCAAAAAATATTAATGTAAAATATTTATCGTGGTATTTTCGCCGTTTCGCTGGTTATTGTGGAGCTCGTTCAGCTCATACGTAGTACGTGTTGTACAGTAATGTATATATTTGATGGATTTCGCATAAAAAAATCACAAAATGTATAGTAATACGACAAAAATATTAATTTTAACACTATATGATTATTATATATTATAAGAAATTATGATTTACAATAAATAGCGTGTTTATTCTGTGGATAAATGCACCAAAAACGAGTTCGAGAATTTCATTGACAGCTGTATGGCAACGTGCAAAACCATGCTAACCCAGGCAAAGAATTAAGCAGCGCGAGCAACTCCCCATAACCATGTTCACAACGCAAGAAGATGACTGTAACGCCAACGCCTTTAGCGAAAGTACCTGAACCTAAAGAAGAAGTTACTACGTCCCATGCCAAAGATACAGGTACTGCACCACCTGATGAAGTGATATTAAAATAAATGGAACGTCCCTACATCGTGGATTTTCACTTATCGCAGGTGGTTCTGGAACGTAACACCCACGATAAGTGAAGGAACACTATCATCAAATTTATGAACTAGAACAGAGTTAACATAGATAAAGTAGTTTACACCGTCACAGGAGTAGATAGTAAACAGTAGTATGTACCATACAGTCAAGTCCACTTGAAAAATCAATTCCGTTGCCATTACTGACTATTTTGATGACTATTATGATCGTGAGCAGCATGAAAAATTGTTTCTTTGTGAGCTGTTGTACAACGATATCCAAAATAATAAACTAATTAGTTCTACATCTAACTTCACATGTTGAAAAATTACACCCTATCCTCACGCATGAACCAAAATGTAGTTAACTAACATTCTCCAGGTACATCAAAATACGGAAATAATTTCGACTAACACCAGGTTGTCAAAATCTTGTGCCTCGTTTTATCATTTTCGATTGCTCCAACTTACAAACGAGTTTCATGGTGGATGTCAAACTAACTCATGTTACAATTCTAAATAAATACGATGGGTTGTTACATGAAGATGCTTTTGCGAGTGCTTAGAATAGAATAAGGCAATAGGAACGAGCCGTTTGGCCCATTTTTGCCTTATTCATCGTCCCAATTCAAATGACTGACTAAGGCAAAATTCTGACTAACCTTGTTATGTCGAAACGATTAAGATTCAGTGTACTGGGAACTTTTTATAATCATTACTGAAAGAATATCATTCGATCAATAAAGCTAAGCTGTACCGAACACAAGTAGTATTAAACTGAATTTTCGCTAGAGTTGAAAATTTTCAATCCTGTTCCTACTTTTGCTATAATAGCGCTGTTTGGATCATACAATGACAGCTTTAATTGCTCAGATGGAATCAAGTACTCGACCAGCATTGATTCAATGAATGGTGATGCCCCCCGGCAAAGCAGTCGTCAACGCCTTACCCTGTCTGTCCTGGAGGTCGCCCATGCTGACTTTGGTCTCTACGGCTGCATAGTAGAGAACCGTCTTGGCCGGGCCGAAGCAACCATCGATCTGTACGGTGAGGTCCATCCTATATGTGGTTCTGCTTCAAACAAAGAATGAAAATTGATGTAAGAGAGATGCCAATTCAGCGATACGTATGTATTTCCGAAAAATTAAATAAATTTGCCACATTCATAGCATACAAATTTTTTACTAATAGGACTGAAATTTCTGGATTGAATATCAGCTTTACGTTAGGTGTGTCGCATCCCGTTGTTTTTTTGCTCATCTGCGAAAAGCATTAGAAGTTATTAGAAGTAGCAGCAAACGTACAGCTATAATAGTGGGTGCGACAAAATGACTTCTTGTTTTCAAAGCGCATTGCTTAAAAAAAGAAGTTATGTTACCATGTACACGCTCATAATCTCCAATCATTATTAATTGTTCAATATAATGATAATGAGCACTGCTTCATACATTAACTGCTTCATTCTAGTTCTTTTTTATTAATCTCGATGTTCATTTCGAATAATTCCATTTCTAATTCAAAGAGCCTGAAAACCTGCATATCTGAAAATTTGAATAAAGAATGAAAAGAAGAGAATTTCATCTCTCAAGTGAAAAGCGTTGAGGTCTTATAGTCGCATCACAGAATAAAAACTTCAGTTTCAACAACGCATTCAACAACTTGGAAAGACAAATCTACTCAGCCATTGTCAACTATTGTTGAAATGTGGTGTCATCAAAATTAACTCGATCCTGAAACAATTGATTTGAATGATATTTTCAATTATAAAACAAAGCAAAATAATCTGAATTCGTTAACTGGATGGAAAAATTAGCTCTGACTCTCGGAACCGAAACTAGCGCTTGACAAAGATTCATGGCAAGCGTTGGGTTCAGTAATCACGTACAGATTTACATGCACAAAGTTACAGTAGCTGCAGGGTGGTCTGTTCACACTCATTGCGTTGAAACCATCATTGAGAAATTAAAAATTTTGCTCAGAGCAGCGGGGTGAATCGCCGAGTCTAAAAAATTCTGAAGCAATTTTTTTAAACAGTGTATTTAAGAATGAATTGTTTCTCAATCTAGAAATGTGAGTTGAATATTTTTATTTTGTTAGCAAAAGAAAAAGTACTCAAGATGAGATTAAACGTTTAAGTTTAGTGGATATTCACATCGTTTTTAATTGATCCAAACGGGATCTGGTGATGGATAGGAAATCTTCATCTTCATAAACTTCATGGGCAGTAGGCTTTTTCAGTAGGCTACGATATTTACTCTTTTCAGTGTCATTAATGGTCCTTTAGTGTAATTTACCAAATTATCATATACAAAAATAAAACATAAAAACTACTATTAAGCTCATGACGATGAGTGTGTTCCATTGATATTGCATTACGCCATTTATCCATTACGGGACTATTTGTTTAAACAATTCTTCAGTGCCGCATCACACTCAGATTTATATCGAGTAATTCTATTCTTTCAATTTTCTTTCTCTTCGGATAGCACAGTTTTCCAATTTAAGCAAAGTAAAGTTTTTTAACTATTTCACGAGCATATTTTTATCACTCCAAATTTTCTCACCGATCAATGGGACGAGCTGTAAAAATGTTCATGTTTTCAAAAATGACCTATCATCTACAGTAGGAATGAACAATGACACATCTGTTTTGAAGTTGAGCTTGAATAGTAACTTTTGAAATACTGTCCACTTGAGTGATGTCATATAAACGTCTTACATTTATTGTATGATGGCAAGGCTTCAAGCGTATACATGTTCTGTTGTGGTACGCATAAATTAAAGAGATCAACATGAGACGTGAGGTAAACATTTGAGAGATGGACGTTTCAAATAAATTAGTTTGTTGTGGCCCTCATAAATTTATTAAGTGCCCCTCTATTGTCCTCTGTAAGTGAAGTCATTGGTTTTTAAAAATGTGCGAGCATTTGGATCGAGGTTACTTGATTGAATATCCTACTTCCAACCTCAATTCCCATTACCCATAGCCTGTCTCACGGGAGACATCGCTGCTAGTTTGAAGCGTCCAGCATAATGTGTCGGTCTTTGCATTTGATTTGCCTTTAATCGAAGGCACTGTATTATTTCGAATTCCAGTTCTAATTCCAATCTTAGTTCTAATTTTAATTCTAGTTCTAATTCAAAATCTGCTCACCTGAGTGCCGTGTTAATGCTGCAATGAATATTGAAACAATGTTGAGCTCTTTCCTCATCGATCTGGGAAGTATATTTCATGAGGACAGTTGTGCAAAAACTGATGTCTTATCATGATCTACGCATAAATACAAGTATTTGCATACAGATGGAGTTCCGTATAGTTTCGCACAATTTCGAACTTTAGTGAAAAAATATCATAAAAAAGATCATAAATATCATATAGCATCAAGTTTTTTCTAAGAATTACGTATAAACTCATTGTCGTATATGCGCGCAAAAACTGATTGGAAATGTATTGGGAAACAAATTTGGTTAGAGATTTCCGTTTAAGACGGTTTGCAACCCAACACCTTTTAATTTACCTGAGCGTACTTTATACAAAAAAGTTTTCGATTCAATAACAAAAAATTAGACAGTTGTGTAAAAACTGATGATTTTTTCGTGGTCTAAGCACGAATATTTGCATATAGACGGAATTTCATCGACTTCGTTCAATTTCAAATTTTAGTGAGAAAACATCATAAAGACATAGCCTTACGTTTTTTCCAAGAATTTTATGAAAAATCATTGATATTTATTCGCACAAAAACTGATTAGAAGTGCACATAAGGTCAGAGATTTTCGTTTAAAGACAGTTTGCAACGCAACATTTCGCAAGTTACCTAAGCGTTTTTTTTACCAGCAAAAGTTTTGGATTCGCTAACAAAAAATCAGAGACAGTTGTGATGTTTTTGTGTGACCTAGGTTCAAATATTTACATACAGACGGAGTGTCATGGATTTTTGTGCAATTTCGAATTCAAGGGAAAAGTTCCCTAGCCAAGTAAAGTGGTTACTTATATAACTTGGAAGCAAAAAGCTGTGCTTCAATCACGATATAAATTCATGAGTTCTAAAATTTTAGTTCATATATATCGACTTTCAGCCACACATTCAGTATTCATAGTTTTATTGAGAGCATCGTAAATATTTTATTCACTTTGCTTGCAGAAATACGAGAGCAAGTCATCAGAGGACCTCCCGTGCATCACGAACACGACAGAAAATGTAAGCGTGAGTTGTCGGGGGTCGTCTGGCTGGACGATAATTTCGTTGCCAACAGAAATTTTACTCTGCCACTAGCATGATACACTTGATAAACAACAGTACTATCATTAACATTAGAGAATTGGAGGCTGTCAGATGGCATATGCTCTCTGATGTTGATGACTCTGCTGTTTTTCTCAAAAGTGACTTATGTATGTGACTGTAATTTATTTTTAAAATAATTCATCCAGTTAATAGAAAGACTTTCAGCAGAAATAATACCATCACCCCATTTCGTATGATAGAGACAACACATCATCGTTCTTTTCGATGCAGCTTTATCAAAATAAAATTGAGTAATAAATATTACAAAATAGTTGTTCTTTTTCATGACTACTGGTTAACCAAAATTCAATCGTTACGAAAAGCTTCACCCATTCATTTCAATTACAACTAACAACAGTTATTTGGAACAAATGTTCATACGCACTAATTATTTTACTCCTACCTCACCGTGCGTATAATTTTGACTTTCATTATGGTGGTTTAGTAACTTTTAAGACTCTTGTGCAACACATACTTGCAAATACGAGAATGTTGGTCTGTTTTATCCAATTCAGTTTGAAGAAACTTGTTACTTGGCTTGTGAAATTCGGAGTGCAACTTTCGTTAGCGATCTTTCTATCAATGTGATAATTATAGACGATAATCACCTACGTAAATCTCGCATGAAAAAAGGATAAGCCCTGGATAATTTTCCAATCCATCTTTGAGATTTTCCCGCCCGACTAGGTAATAAGCAGAGCTGTAAAACATTTGCTTTCCCATGTGAATTGAAAGTCTGAGTACAGATGCGTTGATGGCTTGTCTATACTAACTTGACATACTTTATTAGAGTTAAATATTTTTACCGCATGTTCTACAAGGATTCGTCTATTTTATTTTGTGTATATCTCTGCACGATAGCCGTGTCTGACACGCCAGCTGTAGGGGAGGAAATAATGCAAATTCGACAGAAGTCGCAGAGTATCTTTTCTTTCTTCAACGGCAGAGGACTGTAATCTCTAAGTCAACATACGACGACTGTTACTACATTTTGTGATCTTTCCAGACCGAGTAAGGACAACACCAGCCTTTGCAGTTAGCCGTGGTCCAGTGCAGACCGACAGCCCAAAATCAGAAGACTCTTGGTTTGGTCCTGCCGACCACGTCTTCACGCAATCAAAAGGCATCCGTGATGAAGGATCAGTTGACAGTGCCACATCCTTGTTTGATGTTTGGTTGGAATATGAACGATCGGGTGCGAAAGAAGTGGAAAGATGGCGAATTTTAACTTTGATAATAATAGTTATCTTGTCTATCTAAGTTAGAAATTAGCTTATTTTTATCGCACAAGTTATGTTCCTTTGACATCACAACGTGTAGAACCCTGTGAATGCACCTAGTGTGATGTTCGAATACTTCCAAGCATGTGTAAGCCTCATACTTGCTCCATAATTCGCCATTTGTCAATTTTTCCTTGGTTTTCCCTCTAATTCCAGTATAAAGGACAGAGTAGACGAGATAAAATTAAATTACAGGATATAAAATGAAAGGATCCATGGTTGAGTGGAACAGAAACAACGAACCTAGTTCGAACTCTATGAATAAATTTTAGAGCATTAATAATAAAGTTCAAAGATTGAGGTTCTGAGGAGTGAAGTGGAGAAAGTGTTAGAAGAATCTATTGTCAATATTCATGGAGAGGATAGAAAACTGGTGAAACCGTTTTATATTCTACAGGTTTTTCTCTTGTTTGCTAATACGAAATTTTATCTTTGAATGGATCTTATTCTTTCAAGCACAAACTTTCAAAGAAGTATGTGTGGTGTGAAAAAATACGCTTTAATTCTTCAAGAACTCCGTTAAAACAAAAATTTTGTAAAACTTGTCATGAAATGATGTTCAACAGAAAGAATAGGAAAATGACTTATCTTTACGCTTAACTTTTTATAAAACTAATAGGCAAAACAACATACAAGATGTTGATACTAAATGACTAGGTTTATTGCTAAAGTGCACTAGGTCATGAGAAATCTATATATATGCCACTAATAGATGCAATAGGAGGCTTGCCCGCAGCCGCTGACGTATCATGTCTCAACAGGTTATTCTCGACCAGGACGCGTTGCAGTCGCTAAGGGTAGCAGTTTAGATAGCGACATTAGTTTAGGACAATGCTTACAACGTACTGTAGTTGTTATATTTTCATTTGTGAATTTTCTCTTACTAGGTGATGTATTATTAACATATTACACTTATATTTGCACGCCGTACTTCGAACGTGTAGAAAATTCCCAGCAGGCACAATATCGATATTCATCATGTTTATAAATTGCTGGCCAATAAGAGTTGTTTTATTTTGCAAACTAACAACTGCCACTGTAATGTTCAATTTTAAATTTTTAAAGTTGATAATTGTCTGTATAAAATTAACGTGAGAAAGCAACACTGTGTGTTGCTTCAGTCACAATTAGTTGTCACCACATGATTGCTGAAAAATTACTTCACTCGTAGATTTCCAATACACCAAACGGCGTTTCGGCATCACGTATCAAATTGCAACTGTACTTGTGAATCATGAAGATTTACTCGACTTGATAGTTTACTAACAGCAGGGGAACCAATACTGACGAAATTACAGTTCATGCATGTCAACATCAAATTTAATGTTTTTACTTGTATCAAGGGAAATATTTTATGAATACCGCCTGAAAAGTTAGGATAACTGTTTTTGTTTGCGGGCAAACATACCCTTGTTTCTATATACATAAATTCCAATTTATTGCCCACGTATGTAAATGTCATAAGTTTCATCAGTACTAAATCATCAGAAGTATCAGTACTAAATCATCAGATTAGGAAATGTGATTCAACATTTTACCGCACCCATTACGTTTCGTTCCATTGCTGACGTTAAATAGTAAATAAAAAGCTCGATATTCACAACTTCTGGGAGATTAAGGTAAATTGGAAATACTTCAAACTCTTGATAAAGAGTATATGAATAATTAAAACCAAAAGGCATGAGTATTAATCACTAAATGAGTTCAGAATAATCAAATTAACACGTTGCCTGCGATTGCCTAGCTGGTGCAAATCTTTACTTTGTACACACAGTCACTAGAAAGCCTTGAAAAAATTATAGAACCTAACCTGAGCGACCCACCGGCGGGTCGTATCGCACTCAACGTGTTAAGTGCAATTTTCGTCAAGGAATACTCTCAAATTTACGTCAGATGGGTAAGGTTAAGAAGCAGGTTGTGTGTCCGGGAATAAGAAAGAGCCTTTAAGTGGGGGCAACTGTTGAATTATGGAAGTTCCATCAGCTACACACAAGACCTCCTTCTTAAAGTAGACTACTGCACGTCGTCTCCAATAATTATATATTTGGTCGATCAGTTTTTAACAGAACCGAGCAAATAATTGAGTTCTTGCAAAATCTTTCAGTGTCAATGAAATCTCCCATTTTTGTCAATATCACTCTCGTTACTGGGAAAAATATGATTCAGTTAATTTGACTGTTAACGATTGGCTGCATACCGACCGAAAACTACTTACATTCAATAGTAACTAAGACATTACGACAGAATCAAAAATAACGAATCCTGAATAACTAACATTATTTCTTTTCTTAAACTACAGCCCCTTTAACTCAAATGTTCAATACGACTTGTGAATTTAGGCTTCGCTGTTCACTTCATAATCCTTGTTTCAATAATCCCTCATCTCACCATCTCCATAACATTATCTTGGCAAAGTTGATATATGAAGTTGTCTTCCCGCTAACCTAACCTCATCATACCTCAGTTCCATCGAATTTTTTCAATGTTTTTGCTCTCTACCAAGATGATGAGAAGCAGTCATTTCTATGTTTGAAATCCGTGAGGCAGTTCTACTAAAACTTATTTCCAAATACCATCAAGTTGCGATGGTGAAAGTATAATAGAAACTTTCGTTATTCGTACACCCGTTGCCCAAGTAGCGCTCAGTATCATCAGTGTTAAGTCTTCGATCATGAAATTAACTACGGTTAGGTGATTGTTGAAACATTTTCATTAATGTTTCATCAATTTCAACTCGCTAATTTCGAAATTAATTCATTTTTCACTGCAAACCTGTTCTAAACCTGACCATAAATTGCTCCAGTAAATTACGAGCGACGAAAAAATGTTACTACTCCTTAAATCTTCAAGCTCTATCTAGGAACCTCACTATTATGTGGATACATTAGAATTAAGAGCCACACTTCATCACGCACCAAATCAAAGATGTCACCTGATCATCATTGTATTCGAGCTCCCAACTGACGGGCTTTGAAGCCCACGCGCGCATCTGGAAAAACAGTAAATAAAAAGCTTCACTAAAATCTTTGTTCCCAATCTCGAGTGAAGCTTAATTTGGTCTGGTGAGTACTGAAACTGAACGAGTTTGCAAACATTTATTGTTTCATAAAATATGAAGAATTCAACTAAAGAAACTTTCTAACCTAGGTATAAAATACTTGAAAACCAAAACAATATCACGGTAACGTCAATATTCATATCTTTTACAAAAATCACCAACATCCAACACTGGAAAAACTTAAAATTCACAAATTTTGAGGCAGAGAAACAGTTCTCTCAACGGGTAGAAGCACTTGGGAAATATGAGAAGAGATCGGTAAGACGAATATTCCTAAAGAAATTGCGTATTTCAGGTGATGGCGCTCTAAATCATTATGAAATATATGATTCAAAAATGAATTATGATACATCATGCGTAATTGCATAGGTTTTTAAAATATACGGACAACACAGGAACATAAAACGTTAAATTTTGTCATAGTGTAAAAACTGAAACCAAGAACATGCCAGCAATGAATGTAGATTTAGAATTACAGACCTAACGCTGTATTCTAG
>VCRD01000477.1:73733-168965 GCA_006783055.1 Trinorchestia longiramus
TTTCATCAGTACTAAATCATCAGAAGTATCAGTACTAAATCATCAGATTAGGAAATGTGATTTAACATTTTACTGCACCCGTTACGTTTCGTTCCATTGCTGACGTTAAATAGTAAATAAAAAGCTCGATATTTACAACTTCTGGGAGATTAAGGTAAATTGGAAATAATTTAAACTCTTGATAAAGAGTATATGAATAATTAAAACCAAAAGGCATGAATATTAATCACTAAATGAGTTCAGAATAATCAAATTAAGTGCAATTTTTGTCAAGGAATCCTCTCAAATTTATGTCACATGGGTAAGGTTAAGAAGCAGGTTGTGTGTCCGGGAATAAGAAAGAGCCTCTAAGTGAGGGCAACTGTTGAATTATGGAAGTTCCATCAGCTACACACAAGACCTCCTTCTTAAAGTAGACTACTGTACTTCGTATCCAATTGCTATATATTTTGTCGATCAGTTTTTAACAGAACCGAGCAAATAATTGAGTTCATGCAAAATCTTTCAGTGTCAATAAAATCTCCTATTTTTCTCAATATCACTCTCGTTACTGGGAAAAATATGATTCAATTAATTTGACTGCTAACGTTTGGCTGCATACCGACCGAAAACTACTTACATTCAATAGTAACTAAGACATTAGAACAGAATCAAAAATAACGAATCCTGAATAACTAACATTATTTCTTTTCTTAAACTACAGCCCCTTTAACTCAAATGTTCAATACGACTTGTGAATTTAGGCTTCGCTGTTCACTTCATAATCTTTGTTTCAATAATCCCTTATCTCACCATCTCCATAACATTATCTTGGCGAAGTTGATACATGAAGTTGTCTTCCCGCTAACCTAACCTCATCATACCTCAGTTTCATCGAATTTTTTCAATGTTTTTGCTCTCTACCAAGATAATGAGAAGCAGTCATTTCTATATTTGAAATCTGTGAGGCAGTTCTACTAAAACTTATTTCCAAATACCATCAAGTTGCGATGGTGAAAGTATAATAGAAACTTTCGTTATTCGTACACCCGTTGCCCAAGTAGCGCTCAGTATCATCAGTATTAAGTCTTCGATCATGAAATTAACTACGGTAAGGTGATTGTTGGAACATTTTCATTAATGTTTCATCAATTTTAACTGGCTAATTTCGAAATTAATTCATTTTTCACTGCAAACCTGTTCTACTTCCACTAGTTAGTTCCACTAACCTGTTCTAAACCCAGTAAACTCCAGTAAATTACGAGCGACGAAAAAATGTTACTACTCCTTAAATCTTCAAGCTCTATCTAGGAACCTTACTATTATGTGGATACATTAGAATTAAGAGTCACACTTCATCACGCACCAAATCAAAGATGTCACCTGATCATCATTGTATTCGAGCTCCCAACTGACGGGCTTTGAAGCCCACGCGCGCATCCGGAAGAGCAGTAAATACAAAGCTTCACTAAAATCTTTGTTCCCAATCTCGAGTGAACCTTAATTTAGTCTGGTGAGTACTGAAACTGAACGAGTTTGCAAACATTTATTGTTTCATAAAATATGAAGAATTCAACTAAAGAAACTTTCTAACCTAGGTATAAAATACTTGAAAACCAAAACAATATCACGGTAACGTCAATATTCATATCTTTTACAAAAATCACCAACATCCAACACTGGACAAACTTAAAATTCACAAATTTTGAGGCAGAGAAACAGTTCTCTCAACGGGCAGAAGCACTTGGGAAATATGAGAAGAGATCGGTAAGACGAATATTCCTAAAGAAATTGTGTATTTCAGGTGATGGCGCTCTAAATCATTATGAAATACATGATTCAAAAATGAATTATGATACATCAGGCGTAATTGCACAGGTTTTTAAAATATACGGACAACACAGGAACATAAAACGTTAAATTTTGTCATAGTGCAAAAACTGAAACCAAGAACATGCCAGCAATGAATGTAGATTTAGAATTACAGACCTAACGCTGTATTCTAGTATTCCAGGCTTCACACAGAGAGTAAGAAATTATTACCAATTTTTCTCTATAGCAAAACAGCTTACAAACTAGCAATTTTTAAATGACAGTAGAAATAACACAAACGTCTAGAATAAAACGTCTTAAAAAGTGAATGTTTGTTTCTTCCTGCTTCAAAGTATAATCTAGAGTCAGTATAAGCCGGAGGGGATATCAAGGATGTGTCTGGCTAAACCAGAACCCACGGCGGGACTCAAAGTACCGGAGGGAGTGACGACATAGTCAGGAGTGGGTATGTCAGGGTTGACATCCAGCACGGGCCAGCGCCCGTCGCTGCTCCAGTTCTGTAGCCCGTGGATTGGAAAATCGTGAACGCCAAATTCCGCTTTGTCTCCCAAAAACTCAGTCTTACGCTTACTTGCAGGCTTGTTCAGAACGAAATTGGACCCGTAATCTGTATCAATAAAACCAGAGCCTGGATTGATAAATCCATTAAATGCTATGAGCTCGCTGTTGCTGAAACGTTTTTGAAGTGCTTTTGCTTTACTCAGTTTTTGAAAGTTCAAAACCTTATTTTTGTTGTTATTCCTGTCAAATTTGGCTGAATTTCTATTTTCATCGTAATACGATGAAGATCGGGAGTCTCCTCTCTTCTTACCACGGAATTTACTCCGAGGTAACAAGTTTTCAGGGTTGTGACGCTTGAGGTCTTCTTCTAACCATTGGTCAAGCCTGTCTTCTACGCTGCGACACTGACGACGGTTCAGGGCTGCAGTCAAAAGTTCATTCATTTCATTGTTCAACAACACTTCCTGGGGAGTATACTTAGTAAATGTTCTGCCATTGATGTGAACTTCTTGTGATTGATCATTAACGTTGGCGTCAATAATCAAGTCAGTGGAACCGTGTCTTTTCATGATGTAGCCTCTCATACTCTCATGTTCACTGTCCCCTGCTTGGAAGCTCTCACTCCGCTTCAGCTCGCGGTGCCCCTCATTTCCTTTCTTTGAGGAATCTGTGTGATCAACCAGAGTGTCTCGACGCCGTAAAGCCTTATCTGGCTGCACATACCCAAACGAGCGGGTAGATTCAGTTTCTATGGTCCGCGGACTTGAGCACCGACCATATCGACTCATTGTTTCTGTATCGCTTGTTTCGGTCGGTGAATCATAGTCAAACAGCATGATTGGGTCACAAGACGGAGGTGTGCTGCCATTCGTTATTTTAGGCGGCATTTGAGACTTGTGACAGGGAACAATCCCAACTTCATCTGAATTTTGACCTTCAGGACTTTTCCTGCCCTCAGATGGGCTGTTTACGGTTGAATTCTCCATGACTGTGTTCTGAGAGTTCAAACTGAGAGAGCTTCCTCGGCTTTTCTTACATGTATCTTCATCATCACTTATGTCCGCAGTAACAGACTTGTTTGCATCTACCTGCTTCTCGAATTCTACAGCAAACCTACCTGACTCCCCAATTACCATATTTTCATAGTGCATAACAGAATTTCGAACGTTCGATGATACGGTTTGGTCATCATCATTTTTTTCCGAGGCTTGAAAGAAATCATTAAATTTTTTTGATGCTTTCTGTCTAGTTTTTTGAGTGCTAACTTTTTTAATATTTCTGTTCGTGCTGCTGGCTTGACTGGAAGACCCACTAGAAGACCCATGACTCACGAGTTCAATCATATCATTGCCCATGGTGATAGCTTCATAGACCACCATATCTCGTTCGTAGTCACCTTCATCACACCCCATTACTTCATCAGGATCAATATTTTTTTTTACCGGCACATTTTGATAGTCAGGATCTGCTGCAGAGCGTGAGTTGTTGTCCAGAACTTCTGCTGGCATCCTACCGTTTCTATACTCAATATTTACTTCTTTCTTGCTCGCCTCCCTTTGCACTCCTACACTCTTGGATGTAGAAGAAGATGAAGACGACAGAGATGAACTCGATGATGAAAGAGGAGTGTTACTGGCGACTATTTCTGGGATTAAAGGAGCTCTTCTTTTAGCAGTACCAGAAGAATACTTAACATCTCTAAGGCTATTAGATTGATAATTATTTTCATTCACACTGATTTTATCTGAATCATTTGTCGGAGATTGAGTTCTCTCAGGAGGAGTGTAATGATCAAGAGTATCCCCCGCATTCACTCCTGACGACTTCATATCCATAGGATTCACGTAGCATGGGACTAAAACAGACAAATCGTCAATTTCTCTGTTCGAATTTGATTTATTTTGGGCAGACAAACAATCTGCATTTTGATAGAGTGACGTAGACCTCGGCAACGGTTCTGGAGGTTCATTCTTGTGCCGGTTCAGACCGCTGGCATACGTGAATGTATCACTATTTACGTGCCCCAGGGATTTGCGCGGCAAGACGTCAGGAGTGGAGGATCGAGGAAAGTATTCTTCACTGCCTTTATCAAGAATAACAGTCTCGTTGCTGCAGCTACGGCTGGAGGAAGATCTGGAGGGCCTTCTAAGCACGGTACCTCGCCTTACTGGTCCCACCGAAGAGATATCCGAGTCCGTTACAGATGGGGTGGGTGACGGAGCCGACGGGAGACCATTTTGTTCCAGGCGCTTCTGAAGAGCTATGTACTGCTCCTGCACTTCTCCTCCCACGGTCTTAAGCAGCACGTTTTCTTCCAAAAGTTTCTGTAAAAAAGACAGAGTTTATGGCATATGCAACAACTGCTTCATTGACAGTTTGAAGGATCGTGAATGTAAGGATATCAAATAACGTGTTTAGGAAGCAACATGATCGATGTACAACTTCACTTCCATAAACAACCAGAAAGAGAGGCTAAGATTTTCAACACATAATAATGAACCATAATTTACAATAGAAAGTTGATCAGTCATATACCATGTTTGCCTCCCTCAAATTAATGAGCTCAAGCGAGAGATTCTTGTTAGCAGAATGAAGGTTGTCGAGCTGCAAGCCTAGCTCGGACACGTCCACATAGTTCTGTTGCCACCGTTCAAGCTCTGTTGTCACTGCGCTGAATGACGAACCCTCAACGCCGTTCCGCTCAATTGTCTGTAAAATCATTGCAAGTTATACACAGCGCAGTAGTGTATAGACACAGATAAGTTCTGATTACTTTACGAGTATAACTTCATCATACAAATTTACGACAATTTTACCGTGAAGAAAAATGAGTGAGCTTATATAATTTATACAGTTATTCCTGGATACGACATCCTGAGAGAAGATAAGGACACTGAATTCTGAGATAACTTGGTTGTATGTTGTAGAATATGTTGCGACATTAAAAATTATCGGATATTGGGCATGCTTGAAACCTATCATTTATTGGACTTGAGCACTTTGAACAGAATAGGATGGAACTCCTTGCTGAAAACAGATACTATAGTTTTTGAATCTGGAAGAACCTAGCGAAAACCCTTTCCACGCAAAAATAATTTTTTAAGTCAATACTGATTCTTCAATGTATATGTGAAGGTATCCTGCTAAATTCAAAAATGAAATATTTTATGTCCTTTGAAGATTATGGGTGATGTCATTGTCGCTTCATTCGATCTCGATTGCAAAATCGGTAATTATGAACATATGAACCACATCAATTTCTCATCCGTCCATAAAGCGGTTTACTACGTGCCTCCACAAGGTTAATTTCAAATACCTTTGATCTTATTTTCCTCTTTTTCTCTATGGGACAAGAAAAAACTTTTCGCTTACACTTCTTAAATACAGATACCTTCAGGGCGTTCTTGAGCACCTATGTATCTTATGGATCATTAGCTGCTACTGGTTTGAACGCCAGTTTTTTTGTGCTTTTGTTGGGATTGGATGTCAGCTTCTCTTGGACGTTTTTAGTAAGGTTTGAAGCCCCCATGTGACATAGTGGAGTCTTTCTTACTCTAAAACAGTTATTCAAAGCCTTTTTTAGCCTTTTCATAATCATGTAAACCTCTGATGGACTAGGATTTTATGTCGAGACTTTGCAAATCCGTACGAAATATTTGGCGTAAAAAATGTACGCAGTATTTTGATGAACTTAATAGTCCATTTTTAACTGACTACGAGCGTGATCATAGTAATGAAGATAATATGCAAAAAATGTCCAATGTATGTATGCTCTTGAAACATCTAAAATTCTATTTAGCGTGTCAATTAATGGTTAAATTCAATAGAAATACTTAAGGAAAATAAGAGTAGAAACTCAAACTTCGTCGAGAAACCCACAAGCTCATGCTTAGTGTTGTGCTTAGCTGGTTTGGAAATAAACTTGACGAACGCTTTACTATCAGACTATGAGACATCAATTAACAGTAGCTACGAAACACAACCTTGGTTACTTCAACTGGATTATTGAAGTTGTTCTAGATAGTGGAAAAAAATTATATCGTCTTTCGCATGCTGTCGATTTACATCTTAAATTTTAGTTGATTATCAAAAAAAAATTCATGGCCATTAAGGATAATCATGCACTATTCAAGTTCCAAGATTCGTTCACAAACATTTTTCAATATATTCAATTCAGATCAATATAGAAGCATGTTTCTCTACATAACTCGTCTCCGTACAAGAATACCGTTACTGTTCAACTTCAAAGCGTGTAGAAGCGTGCATAAAAATATTAAAACTCCCTCAGTTGAAGATTTTTTCTCACACGCGCAAAGTAGCTGAGATACAAGGATATATGAGAACAACTTCTTAACTAAGGACAGGTAGCAAAGAGGGTGGAAGTTTCTACACGGAGATTATAATTTTTAGTAATCCAAGTTAATCCAAAAAGAATTATTACCTAATAATGAAGTACTGCCTGTTATTCATACGTCCCTACTTTCAGCTCTGCATCTCTCTTTCACAAAGTCTAAAAGTAAATCATGCCTATCCTAAATCCTGTTGAAACTAACTTTCTTAACAGCGGTGGGATCGAATCCCGCCTCTACGAGCTCCTCCTGCAGATGGATACGCTGACGGAGGCTCTCAGCAGATGACACGAGGGAGTTCAAGAGGCGGAGCGTCCACACTGCGAAACTGAAGGGAAAGTTGTGCAAATCATACACATTTTATAGCATTCAAGTTTTGAGAAAGAGACAGTAGGAGAAAGGCAGTTGTTTGAAGGAACATTGCTTGCACTAGACGCCCTCCAGCGAAAGAAAACAGGACATGGGGCACAAAGATACTTGCAGATACAAATTATTTCAGTTATTATAAACGTGAAATAGAAACATTAGTCAAGCTGTTCTTAACTGAAGAACGATTCAAGATAGCAGATTGGCAAGATTCTGTTCCAAAATTTGGGAGTTAATCAGGCAGAGACATCAGCGAGGTAGGGGACATGACGGCTTGCAGAGGTGAAAATGATCAGGGTGTGCTACGCATATTATCGCATTAGCATTCAAACAACTTTTCCTCATTTCGCTAAATCTTCTCTTGGAGATCAAACACCAATAATTAGTTTAATCAACAATCAATCAACAAAATCATATATAATAATTTAATGCTCAATAACATTTAATTGCAATTTTTAAAATGAAAATAATTATTGCATGTAATTTCACAGTAGAACACACAGAAGTTAAGGGATTTTGAGGTTTGCTGTTTGACTTTAAGCAAATTTATACATGTATATTTTAATCTTGCGTTACTTAATTTCAAAAATATAAATTTTATTTTACAATTTTTATGAAATATCTTATATTTCACGTTAAATTTCAGTTACTTCACCTTAAGCTCTAGCTATTTTAATTTAAACTTCAAATATCCTAATTTAAACTTCAGCTATTTCAATTTGAACATCAAAAATTTTAATTTGAACTCAGATATTTTATTTGAATTTCATGTATTTAAATTTGAAAGGAAAATGGTGTGGCAATGTCAAATGAGAATGAAAATTTTCAAATTTTCATGAAATTGAAGGGTATAATGCAAAGTAGAGACATTTGGGAAAGCGTGATTCAAACATAATTAAACATGATGGAAAAATCGATCTGTTTAAAATTTAGACTTCATCATCATTTTTTTGCTAACTAATCTACATACATATATAATAGACAGTGTATCTTCATCTCTCTCTCTGTCTCTCTATTTCTCTATCTATCTGTGTGTGTGTCCCATTACTTTATCCCATTACATTACATTTCACTAAACACATAAAAAATCTTTAAAACATTCGTCTTTAAAAGAATTTCAAATTAGTCAAATATAAACCGCGGAATTTTCACGGGAACTGTCCAGTGTATTATGTTTGATGGAACGTTGCAAGTTTGAATGGTAATAAATCGGCTTCCCATGTGCTTCAGTAGTTCATGATGTCAAATTTAAATCAGTCATTTTTTCAAATCCAATAGTAAAATGTTACCACAAAATACGCACGTTTTCAAAAGTCTAGGTAAAGTTATCTACGGAAAATTGAAAAATTTCTAAATCTAGTCCGTTACTTCCATCAGATTATTAATTATTATTACTAGGGCAATGCCCGTTAATATGCCCTCTAACGGGTATTAGCTGCATTATTCCGTGCAGCTAATGCCCGTTAGCTGCTTCTCTCTTACGGTTGGACACGTTTCTATCCATGTTGGCCTTTTTGCCAGAATTTTATTCTGAACTATCCTATATTATCTCTTTGAAGCTTTTCAAGAAAATCACAATTTCGAAAACAATAACTCAATTTCCAAAATCTTTGGCCTTATACTAAGTGGTAGCCAGGTTACTGATGAAACTAATTTAAAATATTTCTTTTCGCATTATCAATTAAAAATAGCAAAGCATCATGATGAATTTCAACAGAAAAAGGTCCAAAGAAAATTTCTATTTGTAAAAATAAACGGATTGTGTTTTCTCGATACAATAATGCAAGTGAAAGGATATTGAATTGCCACAGAAAAATAATGCATTTGAATGATTTATTGTATTTCTTATTAAGCTTTATCCTTGTTGTTATCAAAGCTATCGATTAGCAGAGTGTGACACACGGACAGACAGACGGAGGGACAGACACAGCTCTTATTATGGTATAGATTATTATATTCCTAGTTTAACCATCGTACTTCCATCAGAAAAAAGCAAAATACTGTCCATAGTCTGAACGATATGATCAGTTTTTGCCTCAAGTTTACTTCACATTTATTTTAGCTTCGAAAACGAGTCCATGCAGCACCAAGTTAACTTCTGCTTCCTTAGGGCGTCAGTAAAGACTGGAGTATGGATACGAGCTAGATTGAGCATCTACTGCTAGTCAGATGGATAATTGCACCCACTTCAAAGATAAGTGTGCCGAGATTATTACAGATAGGATATCAGAACAACAAACCTTGCTGAGGTACGGGCAGGGACTACATCGTGGAGAGAATAACTACATCCAGCTTCATTTCGTTGTGGACTAAGACAGCATCATGAATACCAAGACCACATCCAGTCTCACCTGGGCGTGGGCTGAGACTGCAGCATATACACAAGTCCACATCTAGTCTCACCTGGGCGTGGGCTGAGACTGCAGCATATACACAAGTCCACATCCAGTCTCACCTGGGCGTGGGCTGAGACTGCAGCATAGACACTAGAAATTTGAAGCGCACGCTCTCAGCGAAGCGCAATCGGAGGGTGGAGAGGGCATCCAGCACCTGTTTATGGCCTGCCGTTGATGACTCGCACACCCGTGTCAGCAGCTGCAACCAACGAAGTAGCATTGAAATAGATTCGATGTTATTGCTCATTATACTCCGCTGTCAAAAAAGAAACAAGAAAAAGGAACGAATACTGACTTCTGAGATGCATATTCATTATCGATAATAATTACTTTACATTAAAATTGACGAATTCAATAAATTTAAAAGAGAAATAACATAATAATTTTAATGATTAAGAACAATGAAATGGTAGAAACGATTTAACAAACTAGTCAAGAATTACTACATGAACAAATTTAAATATTTGACATCAACTGTAGGACAACGATCCTCATCTCCGGAAACAAATTCTACCTGAAATGTTGTTCTCAAATATGCTTACTACACTGATTAAAGTTGGATGACTTGGAAAAAGAAGAATTATTTTCGATGAAAATGTTGAGTACTCTAAAACTCCCAGAAAAAGAATCTATCAGGGTGACTCCAATCGTTTCTCCAGAGCACTCTTATTTCTATACTGGTTTCCAAAAGTAAAGAAACTGACTAAAACTTCTATCTTTTTTCTAATTTACAATTTATTCATTCTAAGTGGCAGTGAAATGTAGACATGTATCGGTACAATCAAATTCTAAACCAAAATTTTATTCGTGTTTTCTTACAACTACGAAAACGATTACATAAGGGAAGCTATCAAACGACACTTGGGATTTAATGCGTTCAGTCCATTACAGGGTGTCTTAAAAAAATGTACTCACCCTTTAACCGTTGCTAACATGCGTTATTCCTTGGTGTGCGTTATCAGCGTTGTCTGGCCAATAATGGTCATCAATTCGAACATTTGCGAACATGATTCTTTAATCACATTTGTCTTCTGTATTCGAAGCTATTCTATTTCACTGTATGTTCATAAATAAACGATCTCTCGCCATTCGAAGTGTGAGTACATTTTTTTGAGACACCCTGTATAAAGGTTCATTGTATAAACATCACGCTACGGTATGACACAGAGAAGACGTCTGGAAAACTCCCTGTGGTGGAAGGCATTAGGAAGAATGGAAGCTGAACAGTCTCAAGCTGACAAAGAAGAAGAAACTTTATTCGTAATGGAGTCTACTGTACACTTCCATTGTTTTTAGAAAAGACCTGAAGCATAATATCGGTTGTGTGGCAGTATTGAAGCACCTGCAGGGCGACGGTGCGTGAGCGAGCAAGGTTGGTCATGGTAGCGACGGTGAGGCTGTAGAGGCCGTGTTGGTAATGTGCCAGCTTGTTGGCGGTGTTTGCGCACCGAAGGCAATATCTCAGGCAACTCAAGCAGGCGTGTTCGTCCAGCAGAGCTCGCCGCAGAGCCCCCTGCTGTTCACGACTGCTCACGCTGCCTGCACACATACAACCCTGATGACCTTCACGCTTCAGGATGTATAAATTATTCGCACGGATTTCTGCAGATCAAAAAGAAATAACATGGACGTCTCAACCCGAGGCTTCTTACCGCAAAAAAATTTTCCCCGAGAGTTAGAAAATAGTTTAATTAACAATCCTAAAACATACCAGTATAGCTTGTAAATATTTAGTATAAAAGGGATACAACCAAAAAAGTGCTATGAAAAATTGTTGGTTTATCAATTTTAACGAATACTCGCTGGAAACACCATTTCTTGTGGGGTATAGGCTATAGACGTACTAGGATTCATGAAAAAGGTTTAAATTGAGAGCATATGCATCTAATATTTAGAATTTATGATTGTTGACGGTGTGCTGTGGAAGAAATCCAAAGATAAAATACGTGCATGACTTTATTTGGCATGTTCTGCTATCATAACGAATAGGAGTCGATGTGCGGAGCCTACAAAATTTGTGCAATGTGCATAACTAAACATATAAAAAAGATCAATCACTTGATTTCCTAATGTTCATTTCTAAGTTCAAAAAATAATATAGTTATTTTGTTAGCTACAAAATGAAATGTGAAACTATCAAGCTTCCTTTTGGAGGCAAATTACTTGTTACAATATGTTGTTAGTGAAAGATGCAGGAACTGAATAAAATGTTTTTCAACAAAATTGTAGAGCAAAGACATAATTTGACTTTGAGGTGATGGGAGTCATATCAGTTGGCAGACAAATGCACAGAAATTGGAAATACGACCTTAAAGTGGCAGAATGTTGTGAATGAGTACAAGTTATTTTCTCGTGGGGTGCAAGAAGTAAGAAGAGCAGGAGAAAAGATGTATGACTGACTGTGCAGTGCAGCCTGCGCATGCTGGATGGAGCGCAACAGATCCAGCAGCAGCCAGGTACCGTCATGAGGCTCCTGCACGAGCTCCTTCACGAAACTGCGCGAAATTCAACCGCGTTAGAAACACCTATGCACCTAAAACACACTTAAGTAGTATATACTGGTATTCAACACATGATTAAGGAGAAATAACAAAATGTGGTCTTTGTATTGAAAAGCTGACTCTCCGATAAAATGAATTATGAGAATAAAACATGTTTAGCCATGAGAAATATTTCTGGAGTTTTTAAATTCCTTAAAATAAATTGAATCTACGGGTGATTCTTGTCTTACTCGTTAGACATCGATTGAAATCTTTGATACCAAAAATTTCAAGCGAGTAAAATCTTATTTATGGCTGATGGGTTTGATGGTTAGGTAGTTGAATTTAAATATGCGAAAATTAAATAATATAAGCAGACGCTAACACATATCCTAAGCAAAATATTTTCACTCATGAAATATTAAAATAATAATACCCAACAACGCCGTCGGAAATTAATGAAGAAATATTTAAACTTTCAAATCTTCAAAAATTTGAATCAAATTTTGTGAAATTTTCACTGTGTTTACACATACAGTCGTGAGAACTATTTCTCAAATTTCCATGTTGCCTGAATAATATATATTACCATAGTTATTTGACTCTTCATTACTTTGTGAGTGTTCAAAATTAAGGAACTAAATTTTAAAACAGGAAAATTTTGAAATAACTTGTTTTCTCATTATAGCAGATAAAGATGAATATACAGGCTGCTCATCATCATTCCAACTGTTTTAACCACTCCAAAAAGAATCAAAGTTGATACAACTGTTAGAGTAGAAATTGTAAAATTACGAACGAAAAATCACACAATTGAGCAAATTGCAATCAAATAAATTATTCTAAGTGTTGTGAGCCGAATTATGAAACTTTATAATAAAACAACAGGTCGGTTAACTAATACAAAGAAGCCGAGTAGACCAAGGAAAACTATAGTAAGTGAGCAGGATGGATGGAGCGGACAGGGAGATGCAACGCCTTGCACCTAAAGACTGTTTTCAAACTGTGGGTAAAATTTCTAGTTAAATTAAAGGTGGTACAAATGGTTCACGACCAACTGTGTCCACGCGATTGCATTACATACATTTTTATGTTAGATCTCTTCGAAAAAAATAGCTGATAAATAGAATGAAATAGACAGCACTATTGACAGTTGCATAAAACACGTCAGTTGGTCAGAAGACGATTGGAAGAAAGTATTTTCAGAAATGAATCTAAATTCAATGTAATTGGTAGCAATGGTAAACCATTTGTACGAAGGAAAATTGGTGAAAGTTTAAAATCAAGCTGTATAAAGAAAACTGAAAAGTTTGGTGGGGAAGCGTGTTGGTTTTCGGTATAGTGTATCAGCCCAGCGTACGGCGCCTCTTGCGCTTCTAAAGACTACAGTTAATGCTACTGTTGACACTAATGTGTTAGAACAACATGTTGTACCAGTTTTAAGGAATTCTGGAATCAATGCTCCTGTTTTTATGCAGGATAATGCTCCCTGCCACCATGCAAGGCTCGTTATGATCTATCTAAGGGATCAAGGAATAGAGGTCATGAACTGGCCTTCTCAGAGTCCCGACGTGAATCCAATACAAAAATTATGGAAGACTTTTGGACAAAATGTTATGGTGAGGAATCCAACAATAGTTGAAAATTTGTGTCTAGAATTATGACAGGAGTGGGCAAAGATTACAATTGTTCAATGTCAAGATTTAGATTTACCGAAATTCTCCGTTCGTAGACACGCTACAGTGATTGAAAACAAAGGTCGTACTACTAAATACAAAAACTATCTGTGATGTTTCGTAATCATGTTTAGATAAAAATGTTATTTTTCCCCTAATTTTAAACATTCAAAAAAAAGAAATGTGAAATAACTATCGTATATTATTTTGGCAACCAGAATTGAATATTTAAAACAAATTTGTCCACATTTTTTGAAGATTTTGAAATTTCAATATTTGTTCATTAATTCTGAACTGCACTGTATATTAAAACACGACTTCATAACACTTCTTTGAACTTGAATGTCATGGGCGGAGAATTGAACAATCAGCTAAAGAAATTACTCAAAAAATTCAAAATCAATACAGAAATGCTACTGAAACGGCTGGATCGTTTTTACCTCCTTCAAATTTAAATTTAAGTACCTAGGTGACTACAAATGGCGTTTAGTACCTCAAAAAAGTTAGAACACTTCAACCCACTGAACATTCGCGATGCACTTTCAGTTCAGTATACCGTATAACAGTAAAGGTGCATTGTCGTTAAAATTTGTCACTTAAAACCATAGTTAATTCTTCATTTTAAGTACAATAAATAATTAACAGACTAACTTCTTACAATGTCGTATTGGCTACTTGCAAAGAGCCTCACCTGATGTAGGCGACAGACAAGTCCTCCTTGAGGTTCTTGAGTAGCTCAGGCAAGGAAGCGAACTGACGAGTACTCATCTCTGGCAGCACCGTCATCTCCCTCGTAACGATGGCCAGGCCTTTAGCTTCCTTGTTGCCTGTGATAACACGACCCTGTACACAAAACATACCAATGAACATCAAAGAGGAATGTTTGATTTATCTATCGGTTCAATATTTGTACTTTATTTACAGTATTTAAGCTGTCCCCATGTTACTATCTGCAGCAGTTTTTGTGGTCTCAGATTCATTCCTATTTATTTTATTTCAAGACGTTCATATAAGAATAGTACTCTTTTCCACTAGAATGGAAAATTATCTGCACAAGGATTTACATTTGTGGCTCGGTCGTCAAATAAATTTGCATCAATAACCCTAACGAGTATTATAACGTAGATACCAGAGCAATATCGGTATAATTACATCGCAGATATCAACACAACAACGTTAAAATACCAGCGTATATATCAACATAACACTGTTATTCACGAACGATAGGAGAAATAGTCAAGATGTCCTTGTTTACAGCAAAGTACTATGTTTATTCTCTTAGTTTTCATAACCCAAATAAAGGACAGTCCTGTGTCTACACATCCAGTAGTTTCACCTTCTAAAATAGTAAAACATGAGTTCATAATGTACTCGTAAAACTAATTTTGATTATGCAGTATTGTACTACTCTTTTGCTTTCAAATTGACGGGAGTGGTGAAGTTCCTATGCGTCGTGCATTATCACAGATGGTTAATGGTGTTATCGGCGGGGAGAAAGTACAGCACGGTGGACTGCCCTCCGTCACCGATCGTTACGAGTCGCATGGCCAGGTGACCATGAAAAAAGTCAGACATGGTAGACTGTTTCCGGTCACCAATGTTACCACTGGGTCACCCATGGTTAAGTTAGCATAAGACTGCTAATTATTGATTGATAGTTCTATTCTACTATAAACACTGTTCAAGTAAATTTATTGACAGATGATGGTGAGTAAAATTTTGTGAAAAATTATGACCTGAACGGAAAGTATATATGCAATACTATCAACGTAAACTATTAACGATCTGATGTGGCTGTGAATTTCAATGCAACGGACTACACTCAATTGCGTCGTCCATGATGCAGGTGAAACTGCAGCTCAGTCCCCACCGAGAAGAGATAACTCGCTATCTCCGCACACGCGTTACACAGCACGTATATTTTTATTGTGACAAGCGTAAGCGCACGTACTTTCTTATGCACGTAGGTACACGTGTTACAGAACACATACGTTTTTACAGTGATACGCGTATGCGCACGTGTTTCCTTATAGTTACAGCGTGTGAGCACGTACTAGCAGACCTGCTACCAGTCCTAGCACGATACAAGGCGTCCCGCTAGAATGAACTTACGCTTCAATTACCCACTTTCTTACATTAGAAAACACGCAAGAATAAGTAAACTAGTCAAAGGAGAATAAATGCATCAATAGTTTCATGAATATTTTTCCAATTGAATGCAATTCTTTCAATTGTGCTCATTAGACGTGAATTTATTCACGAAATTCATACATGATATATTGTCAATAAAAGTGCGAGTACATTTTGGGAGGAAGGTCCTGCACAAGAGCCGTCTGAGGGTAGCTCACTCTAGTAACCTCACTTTGTAAGGAATATAACTTGTACAACATCCTCAAATGTGAGAAGGCTGGTTCTTGTAACCTCATTTGTAGAAAGGTTTATTCTTGTATCCTCCTGATCTATGAGGCTAATTCTCATAACATCATTTGTAAAGACTAATTCTTGTATCCTCCTTTTCTGGGAGGCTAATTCTTGTAACCTGATTTGTAGCACCTAACTCTTGCATACTCCTTATCTGTGAGGCTAATTCTTGTAACCTCATTTGTAGCGGCTAACTCTTGTATACTCGTCTGTGAGGCTAATTCTTGTATCCTGCTTACATTTGAGGTTAATTCTTGTAATCTCACTTGTAGAGAATCCAATTCCTATATCCTCCTTACATGTGAGGCTAATACAAGTAACCTCATTTTTAGCGACTAATTCTCGCATACCTAATTGTACAAAAAAAAAATGCTAACATGGTTTCTAGATTAGGACTCACTGTGCAAAAAATTCTCTACTGAATTGATTATTTTATTTCCGTTTTTTTTAGTTTTATAGTTATTTTATCTTCATTATTTTCAAGTTGCCTTACTCCATGCGTAAAACTATGACTGTAACGACAATATAGTCTTTAAATGCACTTCCTATGAAGACAATAGATATGAAGCGAGGAAAAACGCTATCAAAACTTTGAACTTCTATAGCCTTTATTTTGCCTTGATGAAACTTCATTGCCGTACACCATGTACGGTGACACGCAGTTTTTATTTCAACTTCATTTCTTTGGACTATGATAATTAGGTTTTGAACCATACCGCCTGGGACCAAGCAGTAATGAACATGCTAAGGATGAATCTTCTTTGCAACAAGCCTAAGCAAAGAATAAAAAGTAAAATCATACGTCGTTTCCATGAACAGCAGGGGTTTCCAGTCAGAAATTCTACGTCAAGTTCATTCTCCATCCATTTCCTTTTTGCCAAACATTTTCTCCAAAGATGCAAAATCAAACGCATGTTGTCTCAGTGGAAGAACACGCTAGCAAGATATCCATCAAGCATGAATTGCCCCAAGAAGAACATGGTTGTCCACACTCCTACACACACGCTCGTCAGAAGATTGAGTTCAGAGTAGTAGAGATCACCTGATATCAACACCAAATCATCGCTGATTGGCACCTATTTGTACCTCAACTTCTGACTGGCTGTTAATTTGAAGGCAAGAAAATTGAGTCTCTGAGTATTGATTCATTAAGTAGCTGTCATAAGTCGCACGTTGGTCATTAAAGGTTATGCTGGACAGTAATCAGTTCACAGGAAGCCGAAGGCGAGGCACCGTTACGCAGGGAATGGAGGCTAGAGAAGTGCTCTTCGAATTGAGCACAGTCATCGCTGCCACAAACGGTCTGATGGTCAGAGAAGAAAAGAACATCGTCAGCTAAGACCCTCCAAGCGAAACTTCCCCTTATGCACACGATCAGCAGAATATGAAAATAAAAAAACACAGATTATTGCTTTCACTCTGTTTCGCTCTGAAAAATGAGAGCTATAATAGAGGCTATGCAATATCCACTCATGCTCGTCGCCTAATACCATTTCGTAGTCGTAAATTCAGTTAAATTAAAGGAATAGCTTAGACTACTTTTTTCACAAAATATATACCCATTTCTCATCAAGAGAATACTTTTTGGTCTTTCTTCCTGTGCATTGTCATGAACGCACTAACGCTAAAAGTTACTCTAGTGAACTAGATTTTCTATGTACATGCACTGATAAAGTTGTCTTTAGCTATGTTTAAAGTCTGAATAACTACTGGACAACAGAATTAATGATGCTTGTGTCTGAAGCACGTGTTACCGTATTTACATTGACAGGCCGTATGTGGTTAACTTGTCTCGAACAGTCAAGCCGCTCTGTCTCCTGCCGTCATGCTCGTAACTTCCATTCTACAAAACGTGTTGCACGCTAATGGTTATGTCTCTGAAATTCGTCCTAGTAATATCTTCATTGCACTACTTCCTCAAGCAAAATTGCATAATAGCTCTTCAATATGATTGAACCAAATGGAAATTACTGCTGAAACCCACAGGCTGGCTAAAAACAAACGCTACAAACAGAACTATGCAGGCTCATTTAAATTTTTGCAGGAGGATGTTCACATAAGTTACTTGCTAAGAATTTAAATACTACAATGGTAAATCAGAAAAACTGTTAGAACCATAATGTAACGGAAATTATACATCATTTGACTGTAATCTTTTGTAAATAATTTTTCTGTAGCCCTTGATTTTAAATGTCTAGTAAATTATTTTCCTAGTGACTGACTCCTGACTCATCAGTAATGGTTAACTTGTAATTATATTAATATAATCTATAATGTGAGTCGCAATGTCGCATCTTATTGAAAATAAATGTTTAAATTCGAATTAGGACAAGACTTAGAAGTGTATTTGTCACTGTTCAAAGAAAATCGTAACAACTTGATGCAATATAAGGTGAACGGTGCATCACTACCGCCATGTGCAGTTATCAACAGGTAAATATGTAAATCTGCTTACAAATGCACAGACGGCAACATCTAAGGGTTGCTGGTGTTTTACACGGGTGATCACTCGTGGCTGTGGGAGTAATGAAGCGAATACTGCGTTCACCAGATCGTACACCTTTTTGCTTCTATGCTCTTTACTTTATTTATGAGAAGAATCACTTACATCTTTCGTGAAAGGCTTTTTGCATATTACCTTCTCGAAGTTTTCTTAAGAGTCAGCATGGTTGTTGATGGTCTTTCGTTTAAGACTTTCACCTGTTGCACAAGCGACGACGCAGAAGTAAACACAAAAAAAGCTTTGCACGCAGCGTGATCAGGTGTTTGATGTTGAGTTCTGTGCTCAGTAATGCATACAACAAACACCTGCTTTTATGAGTTCATTAGTTAACTTCTACTGTATTTGTGACAGTAAAAATATATGAAACTTACATTATTGAAGCAAATTTAAATGTCATACATGCTAATTTGTTTTTCATTCTAAAGTTTAGTAGCTCACCTGAAAAATACTTGAACATTTTTCAGAAGTAATTCGCGAACATCAAATACCTCACATCGCCTTTAATTTCCCACCTCTAGCTGTATTGTTGGAGAAAGTTCGTCAATGTCAGAGGCAGATACAAAAATGATTAATTTATAAGAAAGGCATACCAATTTTACAAACGCACTCATAATTGAAATAGAACATTTAACACGTCTTGGAAAGACAGTAGCTGTTTTTGTTCATTATCCCCTTGTCACAGAGCAAAATGATGGTAAACATTTCTTTGCAACGTACACAATCACGCGTTTGATCTTTCTAAAAGAGCACATTGAAGCGCCCCTGAAGAATTGCCAGCGGGCTACCAGTCACTCACGTGCACGGACACGTGCGTGTGACATACCTCATGGTAATGCATGTCCCTAAGAGGTGGTGGAGGGTCCGTGACCACCAATACCTTTGGGGCTGAGCAAACATACTGCAGATGCTCTCAAGCTTTCATTTCTCTTTTCTGACCATTTGTTTGACTCCTCCCTGACTTCAGTGTGTTTTTAGAATACTGAATTTTAAAAAATATTGAAGTAATTTGACGAATTTTTTTAAACAGTGATTGAAACATTGGAATTGCTATTTTGTAGAAACGGAACAGAACAAGAAAAATAAGAAAATTCTCCTATCGCAAATGATATGATTTCATGCGACGGCCGCCCTTTTGATAGTAGGAAGAACTGTCGATGAATATTACGTTTGATCAAATAGTAAAAATAACTACTTCGTGTCAACAAATTCAAATCAGCAACTTTCTTTATCATAAATTTTTTGCTGTTTCTCAATTGTGCAGAATTTCTTAAATAAATCCGTTAATTTAGAACGTAAGAGTTAATCGGTCGAAATTTTGATAAGTCGTTCAGGGAACTGCATTCTTTAATCATTTGCAAAAAATGAAAAACTGTGTCATAATGCAAGAAGTACATAGAACTCACGGTAGTAACTGCATACAGTGCGTTTTTCCATTACCCAAAATTATTGGGGAATAAACGTTGTGTACCTCATGCGTGGTAAAGGAATGATAGCTTTGATGCAACAAGAAATGGATACTCGAGCGTGGGTTCCAGCATATTCACAGTATCAAGTATGGTGTAAGATCCTGCAGTGGAAAAAGCTTGCAAGTTAAACAAAATAGTGCACAACGCGAAAGAATCGAGCAACGGGGGAACGGGAAAGCACTTCTTTCTTATAAATGTGCATTTCTTATAGCAACCGTGTTTACCCGCAACGCTCTCCAATAGGGTACATTCGTGACCAACAATCATGTGAGTTGAAGTGCCATTTCAGTTTGTCCGTCAAGCGTGTGTTTCTTCTGCTCCAATGAGTTGTTTAACACTTCTTATTTAAATAACAGTAATGATAGGTGGTAAAACGCTTCTCTAAGAACTGTATGAGTACATGTGAAATTCAAATTAAGATAAATATTCTGAAATATAAAAACAAACCTGTGAAACCAACTCATTGTTAGGGGAAGAGGAAGTACCTCGAGGACGACGGCGGAAACTTTAGTCATATTAGTTGTCCCCCACCATGAACAACACCGTCGACTGCATGAGAGGAAGGTTACGCCGAAGGTTACAGCCTTCGTTGTACCGATCCCAGCAAACTCCTTTATTGACACTATTATTCACAACACAACCGTCTACTTTGAAAATCCACGAAACATATTTCTTACAATCACCCCAAACACCACGTTAGGTTAAAAATGGTTTTTCTATTACAAAAAGCCCAAACTTTATGAAGCGTTACTGCAAGTAGTACAAAATTCACACAGTGTAGCCAGGAGCTTAAGGAAAAATATTTAACTCACTTTTTTATCTCTGGGAAGTTCAGGAATGTAGGCTGAGTGTGTGCGCGCAAACCGAGCAAGGGCCTGAGCGTAGTCCTCAGGGTTGTATGACGGCGGCCGATTGTGAGGTGCAGGCAGCGTTGCGTCTTCTGGCTGCACGGCCTCCTCATCGTCCGAGCTCTTCAGTGCTGTGTCCTCCTCCGCACTGAAACCAAACGCACTTAGTCAAGAGACATCTGGACCACATCAAATGATGATATTTGATGGTCAAACCAAAAGTGACACCATCAAATGTTGAAATTTGATGGGCAAACCAAAAGTGACACAAGTCAAGGGACTTCAATAATTAAAAATCTTGGTGCACTCACGTTTCAAGTTTGTTGAGGAGTTATTGTGAAATATATATACAATGCGTGACGAACGTTGTACCTTACATGTAATATTTCTTCTACAAATTAAGAAATAATGGAACACCGTAGGTTGTAGAAATTAACGTGATGATCCTTAGTTCAGCGTACAAACCAGTGTTAGCCTCTAAAATGCTGAATAACAACTTATGTGTGTGAAAGAATGGATAAAAATGATTGAAGTACTACGTAGGACTGCTCAAATTGGAATTAGTGATTTGCTTTCATGGGCTTCTCGATTAAATGTTAATGTACTGGAATGCAAAAACCCAATAGAGAATAGATTACCGTCATATTTTGAGAACCGCATTGACTTGAAAGCGTTAAATTAAATGTTTCAACATTTGGCTCATCAATTACATGATTTCTGTACATGGCAAAAATTTAAAAAGTTCATTCAGGTAAGATCATCGTTAATATATTGGGATGCCAAACGAAACGAAAAATTAGACACTGGATTTTACAAGTTACTATACGATTGTGTATTATTATACAGTGGAATAGCGAAGTAACGGTGGCAAATTAGCTGCTTACAGGATCCTAGTGTTCCGAGCAACCTATTATCGCAGATGTTTTGTTTTGTTGTAGCTAGGATACGTTCTGCGCCGCTAGACACAGAGGAAGGAACTGGCAGAAGAAATAAAAAGAGGTGTCAGCTGGGACGCCCGTTATAGCGGATCGTTCACCAGCGCTCGGCACAGCTGCCACTCCGCTACCGTTATTCCACCCGTGAGATGAGCTGCAGAACATCGTGTCTTGCATTTACCTTGCAAAATGTGTCCTGACAAAATTGGTTTCACACCTTTCTTAGCAAGGCTAAGGTACCACACTCTTTTGCAAATTGTCTTTTTTAAACAATTTTCAAGTTGTTACATGGTTCTCCATAGGAACAATGGAACGACTACTTCTGACACTATGCGTTCAGATGATACATATTTTACTGTGTGTATGTTCAATAAAATCCGAATATTATACTTTGAGCTCGTTTCTATTTAACAAATCAGGATTTTCTGGGACTCAAACGGTTCGAGTCACTACATGAGTGCTTCACCACAAGGTGACAGACGAGGTAACAGAAAATATATGCTGTTTAACATCATAATAGAAAGATCTGCGCTAGATCGACGTACTTTTAATTTTAGCTCTTATTCTACGTGAAGAAGGATTCCCTGCAACTGCAAAGGGAAATCGATGGAGCAACACAGCTCCTGAGGCTCGTGAACTTTTGACCCAAGGAGTGAACGTGATCATTTGCAAGAAAGCCCAACAGCTGCATCAAGCTTGCAAAGTGATTCAAATTGAACAGGAAAATAAAAACACAGCGTAGTTGAGGATCGTGGTGTAACCCATGAAATTGTCCAAACCCAAGTATAATGTTCAGTAACTTCACTTCAATTTCAACTTCATAGTGCAAGTAGAATACATACACAGTATACTAGAATAAGATTTGGATTGCTCTTCCTGAAACGAGATCGTCTTTAAAAATTTTCCTTTGTACCAACACTTCCTGTGTTGTTAAACACGCATGTCCTTCATCAAAGTGTTTTCCAACACCCATTTACATGTTATTATACTATTAATTGAATGATTTAAAATAATTTATGAGCCCACCTTAGTTTGAATTGAACCCGTTAAAAAGGAAAATGAGAATTATTCATTAAAAATAATTAACTGGTTTATTGATTAGGAATCCCTCTCAAATGAACCAATGAAACAGTCAAGTGATGAAATAGTTGGTAACAGTAAATGACCAAGATGTGGTTACTGACATCGAGTGTCATAGGAAAATTAGCAACGGAAACGAAAACTGCATTCAAAGATCATGTTGAGTTCAAGGTAGGTTATTGGAAGAATTATACATTATGTAGTGTTAAAGAATAATCAAGGAATTACTACCAACCCTAACTGTTATTAAACTTTGCCATTTGGAAGTCAGTTCGGTCTGAAAGTGGCATTCCTTAATCAATAGAAAGTGTTTCATTATCCATCACAATAACGCTCGTTCTCACACAGCTCGATTAGCCAAACAACTTTTGAAGATATCGTTTAGAAATCATTGCTCCAAAAATGCAATGTCTAACTCGCAGTCGGTAATAGCCAGTAAACTCGGAAAGCTGGGAAATCATAACTGATTTTTAACACTGAACATTTCTAGCTAGTGTGTGACGACACACTAGCTAGAAATGTGCAGTGTTAAAAACTTTAGCCATAATTCAGGAAGATTCAGGAGATAAATTCTGTAGTAATACTCGTTTATGCGACAGTTTATGATCCGTAACTTCCCCTTTCAAGATACACTCCAAATAGCGATAACATCTTGGTAATAACAATAACGACTTATGAACTTCCTGTAAATAATTTTTTAAGTTTTCTTACGGGAAACCTGGCACATGATACAAGGCTCAAAACACAAGTTAGTATCTAAGAAAAAACAATGTTATTAAAAGCCTTAAATTTTGACTGACCGACGGTAATAGCTTATCAGTGAAATTAGCCAAAAATTTACCTTTGTTGGTGTAAACAACAATAAACATACAAAATAGGGATGAATTTAGGGTACACTTAGCAAATAGTTGCAATAACACGCTTACATTCATTGAATAACTTCATCACTTACACACACGACTGACTTGGATCTTCATTACATCAACAATTCTCGTACTCAAAGAATCAGCCAATTTCTTCATAGTGGCATGAGGGACTACTCTAGCTGCAGTATTGAATTGATATCCATCACAATAAACGTCTCGTTTAAAGATGGACCAAAAGTTTTCTATCAGGTTTGAATCAAAGGAAGATGGTGTACAGATCATCAACTTTTCACCTTGTAGACCCAAAGAGGCTAAGAATGCTCAAGTGGCGCAAGCAGAGTGGAAGGGATCGTTGTCATGCGTAAAAACAAACTCATGTTGTAGCAAAAGGGGTATGTCCTGTAACCAAGGCCCCAAATTTACTTTCAGGAGATTGTAATAGACAGCATATGTCACTTTTACTCCTTCGTGTAGTCTGATAGAACCAACAAGTCTATCCACGATGATGCCTGCCCATATCATGACTCCTCCACCCTGTGGTTGACGTCTCAAACGCTGGTGACATCACTGAAGTACACCCAACCATTCGCCCAGCCCTCAGGTCCATCAAGGGTCGTCCGGGTCTCATCAGTGAATACGAGACTCGTTTTCATCTTCAAATATTTCCTTGACCATTCCATTCTCAAACTTTTGTATCTTGGTGTAAGAGAGGACACTTTTTGAGCGGGGCTTTCACGGAAGCTATGGTCCTAAGAATGGCATTCTATGTGGATTTCGGTAAGTCAGGACGACCAGTTGAGGTAAAAATGAACTTGCTTGAGTGTTCAGGTCTTTTACGGAACTGACGACCACTATGCCTCAAATCCTTATCAATCATCGTCTTGTAAATCCCAGCATCTGATCGTTTCTTTCTTCAAAAGTGGTCCATATGGATTCTTTTCAGAGTGTCAACATGACGAATTATTTTTTCGGCAATACTATCATGAGAGGTACCTATAGCAGATTCGTGGATCATAACTGATTTTTCAGCGTCGGTTAGGGCTTCTTTACACCCCATTGTTGTTGCAGATGTAAAGAGCTATTATAGCCAGTCATTGAGAAACAAAAAAGTGCGAATTACAGATAACAACGGAACACAACACAATGTGAACAAACGCAACAGTGTAGTCATCACGTGGCAGATTTCCTGTAACAATTTTTTTCAAACGAATTCACAGAAAGTTCAAAAATCGTTATTGTGACAACCAAACTCTGAGTGTAGGTGAATCTCCAGTGCATCTTCTTCTTTGCAGCTAAAGCCTGATTAGGAGTAAACGCAATTTCCGTTGGAATATTTAAGTAATATTCATGGGATTTTAGTAGATATTCACACGTCATCGGCGTCTGAACTTTTTTAGCACCCGTCGAGCGGTAAATCCACTAAAACCAAGCAAATAAAACACAAAAATTCTGATTTACAGCGATTTTAATCATGCTTTTAAAAGTTAGTGTAAAAGAAAGAAGAAGAACTGAGAACAGTGAGCTTTTGTGAGCCGTTCTTGGAACTGAGAGAATGTCTCAAGAACTGCATCACTGCCCAACCATTAGCGTGGTTTCACGCGTTGCGCTGAAACCTCATTTGCGACTCATTTGCACTGCGATGTCGATTTTTCAATCAAACTTCAATTATTCTACACTTATATTCTCCAGCATTATTCAGTACAAAGTGCCAGAAAAAATGTATACACACTTTAAATAATTGTCAAGTTAGTGCTTAATACATTTAATACAAACATTAGAAAAATGTTAATGAGTTATATTCGTATTTTGAGGAAGATGAGGAGCTCCCACACAACCATCACGATGTTAGCTCCTACCTTAATGAGATCTTGCCGAACAGGGAATTGAACGAAGGAGCTTCGTATAATACTCTTCACGTTCACCACGCCTCACACCTCTATATTTTGTTATGGGAATACTGTACTTAAACTAAAAAGTTTACGTTACAAAATTGCAACAGTCGCTGAATTAAAGTATTGGGTTGTCCAGAAAGTTTGTTTTTAGTAGTTCAACTTTTGATTTATTAAGAACATGATTGAGTTTGGAAAGTAAAATTTGACTACACCTCCAGTTAGAGCACACCTGATGTTTTCTACTTCCTTAGAAGAAAAATCCATCACAAGCAACCAAAGAAATATACGAGTTTACAGTGATCCATCAGGCTAATGCCAGACCACACATTTATTTTGAAACTTGTCAAAAATTGCTGCAGCTTGGCTGGGATGTGTAATCCCACTTTCCATATTCACGAGATATTCATTTATTTAAATGAATCATTCATTCTTTCGGATGATCATTCATTTCGGTCTTAGCAGAATAGTCTTAATGATAAAAGTTTCAATCTCTTGGATTACCTAAAAAGATACCCTGATGAATTCTTTGGCATGAAACCACCTCAATTCTGCGATGAGAGTATTTTCTAGTCAAAAGAAAGATGGAAACGCTTTGTGCAACAAAATGGTTCATATTTGGTTGATTAAAAATGTATAGGAGAAATCCCACGTGGAGAAACCATGCAGCAAAATTAACGGTACATTGATATTCCTTCACCGCGTGAAGAACATACTTGACGAAAAAACTAGATTATTAGCTATCCAATCTTTAGTGTTATCCCGCTTTGACTACTGTGACTTGGTCTGGGGAGATACACCCAAAGGTCTTCAAAAAGAGCTACAGAAATGTATGAATTTTGCTGCTAAAGTAGTATGCAAAGGAAATTTTAGAAAGAACGATCATGCAACACCTCTCATGGAAAAGCTAAACTGGACCCCGATAGAACAAAGACTACTCATTCACAAGGTCAAATATGTATTTTCCTCTCTATATCGCCCTCAAAGTTCTGCCAACGTTGTTAAATTCTATCCACCCACTACCAAGGGTGTGAAACCTGATCGACGGCACGATGTTAACATCAGTTTCCGCTCGTCCGATGCTGGACAAAGGGCTCTTTCAATTTCAGGTGCATTGCTTTGGAATAAACTGCCCACGCATATGAAGAAAAACCAATCAATTAAAAATTTCAAAAAAAACGTGACACAACATTTTTGCGTATCAAAGTAGCGAACAAATACAGAAATCTTGGCTCCTATGCATGATTAAACAAAATTAACTTAGTAACGAAACATGCTCCATATAAGTGTCTACCATGTGTTTGTGTCACACAACTTAAGTATAAACTGAAATAGAGCTAACAATATTCAAACGAAACATACGTAAATGTCAAACTCGTGCTATAATTCCTCAGCTCTGGAGGAATCGACTCTTAATGACTAATTAAGAGTCGACTAATTTAATTTTATCGACTAATTTAATTTTATCAAAAACCGAGATGTTTTTTTTACTTTTTCCTTTTTTTCTGTTATATTTCAGGCTTATAAATTAGTGCTTTTTAACCTGATAAACGTTAAAATGTTAAAAAGGTTCAGTTTTCATAGAGCACATAAAAAAATTTCTTGATAGAAAATAAATTGTATTTTACCAAAACCTAACTAGAATTTTACATAAATTAGTGTTTACTCTTCAGATTATTCTTCTTCCGAGGCATTTAGATGTATATATACGAGTATATATATATGCATATGTGTATGTGTGCATGTATGTATATATATATATATATATATATATATATATATATATATATATATATATATATATATATATATATATATGATTTGTGCATGTACATATGTTTGTGTGCGTATGTGTGTATGTATGTGCGTATTTATGTGTACGTGTATGTAGTATATGTATACATATATGTATATATATATATATATGTGTATATATATGCATGTATATGTGTATATATATAATATATATATACGTATATATATGTATATATATATGTGTAATCTTTTACTTATCGAAGGCATAATCAAAAATTTATCCGTCAATGTCAGTAATTGCTTTGCTACAATAAGTGACTGTAAAACCTCAGAACTTTAGTCAACAACAGCTTTTCTTATCTATATCAACATCTAAAGTTTGAAAATTTCACACATTCACTGTTATATTTTATTTTTTTACCCTCTTTCTCTGATATGTAACGCCCGTTCATATTAAACACGATGTTTACAGATAACTGTAATAATGATTAAATTAAATCGATCATCAGCAAGCCATACCATACGGTCAACCAATAATTAGAAATTACAATTTCAATTTAATAAGAATCACAACTTTATGTTTTAAGTTTTCGCTCTCATAATTTTCCTTTCTCGGTCTTTCTCGGATGTTAAACACCCAATTCAGTTAAATGTAATGATGTCAAGTCTAAGCTGTACCTAAAGAAATTATTTCGCTTATCACCTAAAATGCGTATAATACCTACCACGTTAGAATTTATATGTATCACCAATGATTACCTTTTAAGTCATCATTGAAAAAGCGAAGTTTCATTTGTTTCCCCATGCATATTTAACGTTCATTGCGTGATGTGAATGTTTACGTATACCTGTAGGTACTGCTGTTCTATCATCTATGATACTAAGCATAGAATACTTACCACTTAAGGATTTTATGATAAGGCATTTTTAAAAACCAATGCTGTTACATTTCTTATGTACCAACTTTATTGGAAATATACGGTTTTTTTTGTTTTTTATTGAACTTTTTCTCTCCTTTAAAAATTGGCATGAACTTTCCGGACATCCTGAGAGCTTTTAGATGAGAATGCACATAAATACCAAGCGAAATGTTTTGTGATGTTTGCGATCACATTACTACGCATTGTCAGTTGTACAACCGAAGACTGACATCAATTTGTAAACAGGGGTTGACAAAACAAGAAAATACTATCTTTAGGATCCATCCAATTTTAAAAATAGCCAATCCACTGCTGAAATTTAGAATTATTACATCGCTGAAACTTTACAATTATGCAATATGTGTATACATTTTTTAGAGACGCCCTGTGTTAGTATTGTGTCAGTAGCCGTCAACAGTGTGGTAAGTTACAATAGCAAATAGCTAAAAGAAGCAGATTTAAATTGAGATTAAAATACCTATTGTTTGTGCGGTTTTATAGACCAGCGAACCTTTCTTGCTCCCGGCTGTGCAGGCCGCAAGTGCTACAAACGGAGCCCTTGAGAACTCACGGTTCCGTGACTAATGCGGTGCGTGCTGTAATGTGGAACGTGTGCCAAAAGTGGTGACATGCTGAAAATAATTAGCTCTTAATGTTACCCGAAATGAGTGCTTACGTAGCGCCATGAGCAAAAACTTTCAACAACTTTGTAAAAACAGTAAAATTTTAGGCTACAATCGAATTAGCAATAAGCCAAGCCACTGAAGCAAAGACGGACCTTAAGTTGGAACTAATGTCCTTACCAGAACCTATAGATTAGTAACGTAACGATTGTGATTCTGAGATTTGGTTTAGTTTACGTCGTCTATCCAGCCTCAGTGTCGAAACACCACGGTTTTGGTGAGGCAACTGTAAAAGTTCATAGTCCATCAAGTGCGGGATGGAGCGTGTCCGCACAACATTGTTTTACACGACATGAACAAGTGTATGGTGAAGTTGCTCCGTTGTACGAGTATTTTCGTTGTACTTATTAGAAATTCGTCATACTTTGCTATAAAGTTTTAAATGCGCGTTTTTTATAAATGGATCTGTGAAGAGGGTTTCCAGACAGCCACATCAAAATAAGAATGAACGAAATCGACGTGAACAACTTCTTTAAAGCAAAACACAGATCGTACATATCTCGTTATATATTACCATACAAACATATCCAATTCAGTGTATGTTGGGACACTGGCTTTTATATTCAGGAACAACATGAAGTGATTTCGAGTTCCCAGTTGCTAAGAACATGCACGACATTAAAGCGACGTCGAGCTGGTAGTGGTAACCTTTATTTAGCTCAACCGGAAGAGTTCCTTTCCTCAACTCGAGCTCCAAGGACACGGTGCATTTGTCGCCCGCTAGACTTGCGACTCACACGCATGTTTCTCTCCTTTAGACTCCCAAAAATATTGCACAAACCGAGCTATTGCGTACATTTTGCCTGAACAAATGCCAGTCTAAGCCACTTCTTGGAAAATATTACGGTGGAAACTTCACTATTGACGAAAGTCCAAAAGAAAAGAAAAATATTGAAATAGAAATGAAAAAAATATTCAGAAGTCTCAACTTATTTCTCTCAGGTAATGTATCATGTAAGAAATGTAAATTATTAGAAAAAAGGAAATTGAAGGCAAAAGACAAACGAACTATCTAAAATGAGCAGCTCGCGTCAAACAATCCACCACCTCCGGGCTAACAAGGAATGGAGTTCAACACAGCCGTGAACTTAGGAAGAAACAATGGCCAGGTTTTTAATGCTCTAGAATCTAGAGCGCATATACATTCAAAAATACATAGTTTGCGTTATATAGTTTCCCAAAACATATAAATTTATCATTTTGCGTCGTAGTGTACATGAGCGAAAACTCCTGAAACCTCACTATGAACCCTGCATGTTACTTATACTAGAACGGTGCATGCACTAGGGTTAGAGACGAATGAACTTAATATTTAAGTTATAGTCTAAGCTTCAAACTCAGACTCGGGACTTACAATAAAAAATCAATAAAACAAACTGACACATTTATAAATCTAATTTAAGCACAATCGAGTAAAAACCAAGAATGTGTTTTTATTTTCGGACATATATAATGTTCTTTAGTTTTTTCAGTTGCAAACATAAATTGCATAGTATTTGAAACAGATTTTTTGTTCTTTACTCTACTTCAATTTTTTAAACATAAAAAATGTATGAGATAATTTCGCAGCACCCCTTACATTGACGACGAACACCATTGATATAAATGACAAACGTAATGAATGAGAAACGCTGCTTCATTTATTTTCACAGGATCATATGAAAATGAATACAATACTATATAAAATCATAGACAGAAAAGAAGTATTCGAGGATGAAGACAAAATGTTACAACATAAATAAATTTTGTGATAAAGTAAATTAATACTCTAAATAATCCGCATTAGACTAACACATAGGAAGATTAAGAGAAGTGCAGAAATTACTCGTTGAAAATAAGAGAACTCTGAGTCAAGTTCCTTAGTTTCAACCTTCATTATTAGAGGACATTAGTCTAGCTAGCTAGACCAAATCGTATGTGGCATGATAAAGCCATTGACCACGTACATATGATAGTCAAGCAAGCGTATCCTACAGTAATCAGTAGCATGATACACCACGTACATCACTCATGCCTTCTCCCAAGTGGTGAGAATTCTCGTCTCTCACGCATGCTTATCACGGTTGACATGTAAAAAGAATACGTTTTCTGATGCTGCAAAATGTGCATATATACATGAAAAACGTTAATGTTCAGGTAACTTGACACAAACATCGAAGAAAGGATAACAAAGAATAGTAAGTTCTTAATAAGTAACGGTATCATTCTGGTAAACTACTGTTAACGCACATGAAATACAAGCACAGTTTATGTTTTATTGTATAGTGTACCTTAAAATACGCAATCGTAATGAAACCCTCCAAGGACAATACATTGTTTACTGAGTTACGTTTGAACACATCTAGGATTAATGCTATAGGATCATGTTGGACCAAATCGAACAACATATATATTACATTTTGTAGAAATTTTTTTCGAGATAAATCTTGACTTTGAACTTAAAAATCGAGAGAAGTAAGTAACCTCATCCACACTTCAACTGGTGTCACATTAAATTTGAATGCAAAATGAATACGATAAAAACTACATATAAATGTTCACATATGAAATCCAATTCAAGGTGTTAGGAAATTTTCGGGAAATAATTTGTTTATTTTTTATGGTTTTATTCATCGTTTGTATGAAATTGTTTCAATTTAAAATAGTCTACTTATTTATTACATGTTATTTGACATAACTTTGCTTTTCAGTTGTATGTATTGAAAGTAATACAAATACATAATTTCTATTGCTGAGAGACTCTGAATGGTTTTGTTTTATACCATATCATAAAAAATCTCAATGCTCAAAAATTCGATAAATGTGACAAACTGCTAATTACCTATGACTAAATTATGCTATCTAAACGTAAACAATTTACCCGAGTTTACAGTACTAAGTTGTAACCTACAATATGATAATAAATATGTTGAAAATTTCGACCATTTAACTATGAAGGATATAAAAAATTTGACAGATGTAAACCTGTGAATTTTCATTTTTTGTGCTCTTCAACGATATGCGGCTTATGTGTTTGATTAAGTTAAAAATTGACAATCAAATAGTAAAGCAATAGGGTTATCCTAGTCACTTCCCATGAGAAGTAAAACTTATAATGGCATAAAAACAATTACTTTGTAGAGATCTGCTCCACTGAAATCAATCTGACGTATAATCAGATCGATTATTCCACCGTACAAATTTTAATATCAGAATATACAATGCTCTGTGTCTTGGTTAAAGAAATCTTAAAATATATTATAAATTAGAATTTAGTCCATGTTGAAGCGAATGAGTTTGAGTAGATCCCTGATTTGGTGAAGAAAAAGTATGTTTCAGTGCAAGTGAAATCAGTGTTCTGGAGGCAGCCATGTAAAAAAGAGGAAGACTAGAGAAGTAATTGTCGCCAAGCTCTCGGTGATAGTATGCTCCACAATGACTTGGAGTTTTGAGCAGTATAAATAAGTCTAAACGGGTCAGTAGGGCGGCAAATGTAAACAATCAAAAATAAGAAAGTATCTCAGTGGTGTTTTAATGTTCACAGATGAAAAAATAATTAAAATGCTAAAAATCAAGGAAAATATGCAAATTATATTAGCAAGCAAAATTCTCGAAAGAGAAGTCTTTACGAACACCCTGAACGTCTCTAATTCTGAGCCAAAATGCAACATTATGCTTAAAACAACCAATTGGAATACAAATTATGTGTCATAAAATTTGAAGTCATAAACCAGTATTCTATTTCTTTAACGAGGAAATCATACATCTTTCACTCATGATAATTTATTAGTTTCTCTCCACCAGCACCTTCCTTTTAGGTTGAACTGTCGGTGCCCTCTGTCAGCACTAGTTTTTCAAAGACAGCAGAACTACGAGGGCTGTTTTTTTAACTTCCAAAGGGTTATTATAAAATTCATATTTACATAACATAATAATTGTACTACTAAAAGTACTGCAGGTTGTTACTTACTTCTCTACTTAATTGCCAAAACGAATACAGCCTGATTACCCGAGCTAACGGTAATTGAATGTGGCCGCTACGATCGATGATGCCGCCAAAATATGTGAGTTTCGAAATGTAATCCGTTTTCTGAAAACAGAAGGACGTAGTGCTGCTGAAATCCATCACAGAATGAACAAAGTGTACGGTGATAACTTGATAGATGAGAGTAGTGCATGTATTTAAAGGGAAAATTTAAAGAAGGGTGAACTGACGTCCATGAAGAAGGTGGATAACGACGCAAGACTGTCGCCACTGTACAACAAAACAAAACGAAAACAAAAACGTATATTTCCAATAAAGTTGGTACATAAGAAATGTGGCCTCGTTCAGCTTGTTGATCAGATGGTCAACACCAAGCTAAGGTTTACAATCCTTGAACTTTTTCAAGAATTTTCAGACATTTCAAGGGATACCGGATACCGGAAGGGATACCCAGGTCTCTTACACAATCGTAAGAGACCTAAGATACCGGAGACCTAAGAGACCTAAGATACCGGATACTGCGTGCTCGCCAGTCCAGGCCCGTTGTCCCCGTTAGGACTTGTATCTCCTCACTGGCGGCTAAGTTCTTGAAAGAGACATCAACAAGCTTGTGTCACGACACAACAAATGCGTCAACCGTTTTGGTGACTATGTAGAGAAACAAGTGAGACCCTGCAGTACTTTTGGTAATAAAATTATTATGTTATATAAGTTTATCGTTTTTTTACAGCCCATTGGAGGTTGAAAAACAGCCCTTGTGAAATTCCAATGTCAATGCTGCTATAAGCAAAGTGACTATTGAAAAATGCATGCCTTTTGAGAGCAAGATAGGCGTACTTTGTTATTAAAGTTTTTATGTCACATCAGTAGATATATTATCTTATGATTTTGAGGGAGAAAATATACATATGTAAACACTACCATTTGTGAACACTTTTCACGGAACCAAAACATTCGAAAACTATATGAGGTATACTTTATTCGTTCAACCTCTTCTCGAAACGCAATTCTTTATGACAGCGCCTAAGAAAACTACAGAATATCATGAAATCCAGAAAAATCAAGCAATAATATTAAACTTGAACGTAATCCTTGGAGGAAAATTTGATTTAGATCGAGAGTTAGTTCCTTTTACATATGCATGCATTTTATGCACTTCAACGAGCTTTAAAATAATGTAATTTTTAGAGCATACTTCGATATAAAAGTGAATCCGATCAACCAGCTCGACACAGGTCTGAGTTATCAGCTGCTCAACTTAATTCTAACAGTTTTGTTTCTTTACTATTTTTAAATTAAAAATAGAGCCTTACGAGTACGGGAGCAACATATATGCAAAAATTTAATTAATACAGAAATTTCACTGTCAATATTAGTTATTAATTCAATTGATGCTGATTAAAATCATTTTGTTATTTTTTATTATTTTCCAAAATGGCTGAATTTTGTATTCTGCTCGAAATTACATAGTTTCAGAAGTCGAGTTTGAAGAAGGAAGCGTAGTTGTGTGTCTAGGGACACATTTTTTCGTCCTGTAAATTAAGAAGTTGAAGCAGGCACGCTCAACCAACAGTAATACAATATTCAGAGTGTCTTTAAACATTCGCATAAAAAGCTGAAAACCCCCTCAAACACATTAAATCCAATAAAGACAAATTCTTACCCGACGTCAATAAAAATAGAAATACTCATAATGATGAATACTGCTTACCATTCTTTAGAGCTGAGCTTTGGAGGTTGCAGCTTGCCCTGCTGGTTCACATACAAGACTCGACGGCAGTAGTTTTTCAGTTTCATCTTTTCCACGAAGAGTTTTTAGCGCGGGAATAAGAAAAAAAGAAAGCTACCGATTCATCTTAGCTCAAAAGAAAACTAAAAACATCCAAATTGCTTGTACACTGCAGGAATGAGAGATGCCTCTGGTGGGAAAGGTTTCTGAAACAACGAGAATTGTCTCTGTAAACCATTTCAGAATGAAGTAGGTTGAACCTCAAAACACATCTCTTACGAAATGCTTCTAACAAATTGAAATTCCCCGAATGAGAATGAAGGTCAGATCCGAATTAAAGGTCGAAGGAATACAGTGGTGGAAATTATAAGACACTCTACATTTTTGCTTCTAACTTTGTAAATGTTTATTAAGCCCCATTATTAACATAGCCGTTATTATCTGAACTGTGAAATTTAAATGTTACTGAGCTATCGAATGACGTATATAATCGTATAAAGAATACGAGGTGGTTCCCTTGAACAATCGATTTTATAAGTTAGATTAATCTACGTTAACATATATATAATCGAATAAAAATTGCGAGCTGGTTTCTTTGAACGATTGATTTCATAGGTTAGGATTGTTTACGTTAACAAGTATATAATAAAATAAAAAATACGAGCTGGTTTCTTTGAACGATTGATTTCATATGTGAAAGACTCTAATGGAAACAAATAAATAAAATGTTAAGCAATTGAATTAAAAATAGCAAATTCACCAGCTAGAAATTCCTGAAACTCGTCTATATTCAGTATTTGTGCAGTTAAATCATCCATATAATGACAAAATTTCGCCGAATTCGATGTCATTTTGACTGAATCAACCATGAATAAAATTTGTTCATGTATTGTTTTAAATTAATACGTTTTTACGCGAGCAAATTCGACAAATCAGAACTCAGTGTCTAACTGAACACAAGTCTCCCTGAGCAACCGCCACCCAAAGTACAACAGAATTGTAGTAGATTATGGCAGTCCATGCATGTGTTTTTATAACGTCATGACGCAATTATTCTTGTTAAATCATGATGCATCATATTCAAAGTCAATATAAAGTGTGAGAAACAAATCTTATATTCACATCGCTTCAAGTTCGTTGTCCATTTCCCAGTGCCCATTCACAACATTCTCTTAATTTCCTGCTGCGTAACCGTTGCAGTAACACTATTTGCAGACAATAAAACTAGCATCAGTAAGGAAAAACTCAGAAACCGTACCGAGCTCCATGTAAGCATGTTTTGTTTTGAAAGCCAAGTTTTCATATTTTTTACTATATGCTCTATGATGTACAGCCATCGCATTTTTTGTGCTAGCTCAAGAACGGATCATTGCGCATGAGCGTTGAAATCACTATGGCACGTCGACTCAGTGTTGATAGAATCAAACTCGAGGGTTTTAAACAAGTGAATTAGTCTATTTAGATCTCGCACTTGAACTGCAAAATCGACTTGCAAGATCCATTAGTTATTCTTTGCTGAAAACTGATTATATAAACAGATAAATTTGTATCTGAATCTGAATATGAATATGAACGCGAATGTTCATCTGAATGTGAATCTGAATCTGGATCTGGGTCTGAATCTTAATTTGAATCTGAATCATTCTGAATCGAAAATCCAAGATAAGTAAAAAAATTATATTAATAAATTAATTTATGTATTTAGCTTGTCCATTACACCTTTGCAAAACAACACACAATCTATTATAAATTGGTTGAACTCAATACTCTTTCTTTTAATTCAACCAGCGTATTCACCACTTCACCATCAAAAGAAAGTGTTCAATTGAGAGAGACTGTTATTCCCCATAATATTGTATCTTTCGGCTGGTAGGCTAATTTCCATTGAGTAAATCAAGATATTAAATCAAGTATAAGAACTCTAGGTTACGATTCAGCTGCATTTAGGCTAGTTCATAAACTTTCGATCCGACACGATTAACAATCACGTGAAGAAGCCTTGAACGAGTCCCGTTGTCGAAGGTCCTCACTACACTCCTGATTGCACTAGTTTCTGCACAAACTAGAAATTATCTTCCTCGCGCAGTGACGGCCGCGCGAACACTGTGAGCCACTGATGCGCGCGACCGCGTCCTGGATCTCGTGTGCGAGAAATTCACATTCGCCGACTGCTGACAGGCTATCAAGCGGGCTGCGACTGCGATGGAGTCCTTCCTTCTCACTGCAGGACGGTCGGTCTAGCGTTCTTCAATGGAGTTTGTGCATGCAGGAACGGTTGGCTTCCCACAGCTGTTACAGCTTGAGTTCAAAGTTGGCTGTCGGTATGGAGTATAAAAAATGAGGACTGTACATACATAGATGTGACTTCTCCATTTAGGCGGTATGTGGTTCACAACTTTCTAATTAATGTGAGCTCTCACCTTACCTATAGTACGTAAGGCGAGAGCTCGCATGAATCGTTCGTACGCTTATTCTATCGTTATCCTGCGATGGTAACATGTGTAAAGTTCTGATAGAGGCTGGCAGTCATTTTTGTGCAACAATTACTACTGTTCCGAACAATCTTTGTAATCAAAACAAAATATGCTTGTAAAAAGAAGAATAAGTCAACCTCGTATATGAGGTCTGAATAAAAATTATGCAAAATTAAATTGCTCCCCGCACAGTGATGATATTAAGGCCATTTTTACTGTGCAGAGTGGAAAAAGACAACTTACTGTGCATTTTTGAATTTTTTCTCCGAAGGATTTTCTCGAAGTAAAATAATTAGCATCTCTACCATAGAAGTGTCAAGTTTGTGACACAGCGAAGCTCCTATAGAAACAAAGCGAATGCCTATTTGTTTATTTCCATCATAAATAAGAACTCAAAACGTGAGAGTACAAATGTCACGGGAGCCTACTTTTATGAAAAGTAGTCTGCAAATAAGATCTGTTTGACTGGGCCACGACCGACCTACTTCCATGCAACGGCAGCCTCTCAACAGGAGGGCGTAGCCAGCGTCTCAGACGAGGTGGACACTGTATTTATGATTTTTTTTATTAGACCTGTCTTATACTAGTAAAGAATATGTAACCTAATTCCCTTTATCTTATCTTTGCTGTCGAGATCTAGAACAATAGTAAACAAAAGCGCTTCTGAAAGTTATTTTGCATCGGCACGTTAACAACGAGAAAAATGAACTATTTGAGAGAATATAAGTTTCAATGTATGACACTGGTGTAAATGAAGTATAAAAAATAGCCTAACTTGGGTTATAAGCTTGTTCAGAAGTAACAGAATGAACTGCCTCATGCAGGATGACATATATGTATATAGGACACATGAGACACCTGTATCTCTCATTCGCATGATATATTTAATATATATATATATATATATGAGTATGTATGAGTATATAGGAAAATGAGTATATATATATATATATATATATATATTTAGAGAGAGAGACTTGTTTACCCTAGTGTTATTTTTTACGGAGTGCGTCTTAGGTGGTCGTCGTATTTGATGATGAGGAAGAAACCCAGCAGTCAACTTACGCCTAAAATATCTTGAAACATCGAAGAGACGCAAAATCTTAGCAACAGCTTTGTAGCTATAGTATGCAAACGATGGGAAATGCAAGAGGTATACTCACTTGTTCCGCGACGGTACGAGACTGATGCCTGACGGACAAAAGGTCGAGTGCTTCTGTTTATGAGAAGAGGATTTGTACGGTATGTGCAATTTGAAATTCTTCATCAAGACTAACGTCCATGACAGCCAAACTTTGCCTATGTAGACATGTCTATTTAAGGGATCACTATGTTCTAAGTCTAATATATCGAGACGTTAAATATCTGTGATCACTAAGCAACCGAAATTGCTGAAATATTTGAGATCATTTTCTCATCTGTGTAACTAGGTTGAATGTTTCGCCAGAAAATTTAAATAATAAAATGAACTTTGGAGCCAACAATTCGACTCAGAATATACCAAAGTAGCCCTTAATGTAGACTGAACGTGTTAGTTTGTAGAAAAACGTAGCACCTGCCATAACAGCCATATTAAAAAAAAGATCATAAGTATACTAATTTTTTCTTCATTTAACAAGATGGATATGGTCAAATGAATCGAGCGCTTAATAAAATAGCCTGATAAATCTAAAAATCTTTAAACTAGGCTGCAACCATATGACGTGCGTAGAATCTTCCTGCAGCTTATCAGATGCATGCTCCGTCGAGATAATTGACACTTCATGTACGGGGACAATTAGTTGAAGTAAATCAGAATACGAACACGGCGTCAGCTTTAGAGAGTTTAGAGAGTACGGTTCCAGCAAAAATATAATGCTGCTGCTTCTTTGCGACGAATTGAATGACCGGTTTCCAAATTATGATGCATTGATCATATTAGTGGGCCAATGCTTCTGAACTATAGCGCTGAGCTGAAGAACCAAGGTGAAAAATTCGTTCAGTACTTTTCTATTATACTTTTAAAAAAGTTATTCAATATAAATTAACTAATAACAATCATTTTCGCATTTATCACACCTATGCCATAGTAATAGAAAATCGTCTCTGAAACGCGCATGAAAGACTCTCATATGCATGCTAAGTCGTACAGATGCGACAGCTCACGCCTTAAGGGAAAGTCCCTCATTTGAATTATGAAGCAAATCAATGACTGCCGCTTATGATCCTATCTTTCCCGTAAAAAAAACTTTCATGACTTCTCTTGGAAAGTCAGCAACACCTCAAAACCTCAGTTATTGCTCAGTAATTGCTGACTGCCGAGTAGAAATGAAGAATTACTAGTAAATCCGTAGAGATGATGAGCTCTAGCGCAGAACTTAAGGCATCCTCAAGCTCGTGGCAGGTACACGTTGAGTGTCCAGCAGTTTGAATTGAGGTCATTCTGGTGAAAATAGGCTGGCATCCCTGAAACAAGCTTCTCTAGAAACTCGCGTTTACATGAGCGACTTTTTGTGACGTCGTCTGCCTTTTAATGCAACGAACAAATGTAGACGAGTGTGAAGATTGAGCATAACAAACGTTACATTGACTTGTGTACCAATACATAGCGAGTTCTTTGTCCATAATATGCATTAGCTTAGCTAGTGAATAGACAAAGTTCGTATAGTGAAGAGAAAGGAAGAGATAAAGAGTGCTGGCATCCTGCACTTTCCAAAATCTGCTCCACGAGTATATCTCTTTCTGTGCAAACAAAGATACGTAAATTTAATACAGCTGACTGTATCCAGTGGGAACAGCCAAAAAAATTCCTTGATGCCTCGAGATGACTGTCTCTGACTGTCTCTAACTGTAAGCAAAGTTTCTATTAAATCGAAATCTGTGTGTTAACGTGATCTGAACTGAACTGGAAACCAACATCAAAGATTCATTCCCAAGCATCAATATGGACTACCACATCAATGTGACAATTATTTTACTTAATTAAAACGAATATTAACTACCGTGAATAATATCTTGTGAATATCCCATAATTGTTATATTTACTCGGACGTTTTCATATCTGAAAAATTCATAGAAGGACCATACGACTAGGATAAGCATAGTCCACTTCACAGTCATTTTAGAGAAGAAAGAAATTTGATCTTCTCAAGCAGTGTCCTTTTTCTCGAAGAGTCTATAAATTCGTTCTTTCAATTTAACAGATTATCAGCTAAATTTCGATGGACAATTTTGACGAACGCTGGTAAGGTCTCACTTTGTGAAGCAAGGTAATAAGAAACTAGTGGAGAATAACCCCGCAGTAGCGAGATGAGGCGTCGAAGAAGAATAGTTCCAGGCGTGAGATACTGAGGAAGCGCCAAGATTTGGTTCAGCACGAGGACACAGACGATACTGGAAGTACGAAGTAAATCATAACAAATAACCCACTCAAATTAAACTGCTCTGTATACATGTAAAAAATTTACATCCATATTCAATTTCCTTACCAATTTAGGTTATTAAACAATATGCATCATGATATGAAGCACACCTAAACTCAGTTGATGCAACCTAGTGGGCGTAAACAATGCCTATTTTAGAGGTTGAGATTATTAGAAACCTTACGAAAGAGAAAGGTAAAGTAAGACTTGGGCTCATAGAAAGAGTAGAAAAAAAAGGTTCGTCTGCTTAGGAAAAATAAAATCAAAGAAAACCTGATCTTTTATTTTAACTATTCTAGACCCCAAAACAAACTAAGTAAGCACCCTCAATTTAAGATATCCTTGGACGTTCTACGGTGAGCGAATAGAAATAATTCACCCTGTAAAATTCAATTATAATTTAAGAAATTTACTTTTCAAGACCACATTCACAAACTCATGCATAGTAGAAACCAGACTCTAGGAAGAAGAATGATGTTCAGGAACCACTGGACGTCTGCCTCCAAGTCACCCCAGCACGCGCGGACGAAGCCGTGGCCGCCCTCGAGTAGTCGACCGAACCAAACTTATGTCGGAGCTCCGTAACAGAGCTGCATCTTACTACCCAAGCGCTCGCGCATCTCACGTTCTTAATGTTTGCCTACCGGAGTAGGGCTTCAATTAAACGAAGGTGTGAGTACACCTCTATCAAAGATAAATTTTTTGCATTTCAAGCGTTATGATTTTACCCCTCTTTTAAAAGTTAAACTTTATTTTTCAAGATAAAATCTGGATTTGAAAAAACATGCAATATTTTTCAACCTGTTGTCAACTATGGTGATACAGTTTTGTTAGGCAAGTGATTGAGTTGGGTTGCTTTCTAGCCACCTCCACGACAAGCCAAAATGCGACCTTTCTAGTGACTTATATGCAGAACGTGATTTATTTCCATTGCTTAAATTAAGGTTAGGAGTGAACCAGACTAAAGCGGTTGAGAAGGATTTGAAATCTAGAGAGTCATTTATTTAAACAGAATTCTAAGATTAGCAGCGCAATTGGACGATAGGTACATTTGTCCCTTTGGAGATCAATTTCGAGCATCGAACATCTATGATATCCATTCATCCTTGGTATATGGTCGCATTGATCTTTTTAGGAAGAATAATCCTACTTTATTAATTTCTCCTACACGTTCGCTCCGTTACCTAGTTTTGTGGATGACTTATTTGGGTGTTTTAAGAATATTTCCCATGAGATTCAACAAGTACCAAGGTTGTGTTAATCTCTTTTCCCTTGTTCAATCTCGTTGATATATCAAGTGATGCTCCAACATGATGTTTTGTTCACTTAGTGGAATTTTACTGTACCTCCTGCACTGTCATCTTCTTCGCTCTTTTTTAAAACGCACATTTGCTACCCAATTTTATCTTGTTTAATCAGTTCCTGTGTCTAAAATAAATACTGAAAAATCATACGGAACATTATATTCAACACCATATTTGTCATTATAATGAACCATGCACACACCAACAGGCAGAAAAGATGACAAGTTAAGTATATGTTATGTGAGCGACAGTCGAGTACCGCTGCTGGTCATGTCAAGAACTTGCACCTGCTAGTCAAGTTATCAGCTCGTGCACTCGGAACGGTATGCGCATCATAGTACAAGAAGTACAGAACATGAAGTCGTATGTACAGGACGTCACCCCCAGAAGTCTTTGGCATCTCGTGCTCCAGATCAATCAGCGTGACTGGAGCTGGAAACAAGGAGGTAATACATGTATGAGAAATACGTAGTTCATTTCTTTTGTTTCAAATACCTCAATATATAACCGTAGAAGAAATTCTCATATTCATACAGATGATACAAATTTGTCGACCGGTTAGCACGTCACAATATTATAAATTGAATACGTACAAACAATGAGGTTTCAAAGAAGAGGCCTCATTGTGTATCGTGTTTTTGCTAGACTGTAGATAAAAACCTCCTTTTGGCCTACTACGACATCTCGAAGATGCTCAGGCAACTTCGCGTTGGGTCCATGCTGGTCAGCTTGTGGCCCACAGCCCGGAGCATGTAACTGTGCAAGCGCTCAATCGTAGCACAAGGGCTAAATACGACTATTTTTGCAAGTGTGTCAGCGTTCAAAAACCCGTTCAGATGAAGACGTTCCTTCCTGATTCTGCAGGAAATACTTACTTGGTTGGGACTCAAAAATCTGGCAACAGGCAGTCCTCTCAACCAGCAACCCAGGTTGAATGCGTAAAGGTGTTCTTTCTCATTAAGTATTCTCTCCTAATAGTATTGTTGCTGATCAGAAGGAAAAACTCTAGCAGTTTAACTAAGGGGAAAATTATGTTTATAATAACCTACCAAGAGCTTGTAAACACACATACAAGTTTTCCCAACACAGGCACAAAGTCAAACCCTGAGTAGCAAGAGAGGTTCAGACGGAGTACAATATTCATTTACTGCACTCCAGTTCTCACCAGCGAGAAATCGATCTGTAATAAATAGAGCGATCAAAGTTTTTGAAAGCTTCACTGAAAGCTAGTATACATTAACAAAACCATATACTAATATCCAATATTTAATAACAAAAATATATTTGTCTACCGGAAATTACTCACATATCAATCAAAAAATATTTAACATTTATAAACGAAATTTTTATTTGTTGAGTAACTTCTATCATTCAAATTTTAACCATGAAACCATCATAATAATTTAAAAGAAACAACCAAATCCAAGTCTTCATAAAAATTGAGCCTAACTCGAAGTAAGATAGTTAACCTGAACAACATAAAATATCGAAGACATAGAAAACCGAACTCATTTTAATTTTGGGGGTAGCTAAATGAACTACTGAGGCTTCTCCTGCGTTATAATAATCCCGTACGTATGTACATGAAATTACGTAGATTCATGAAACAATTTTCCAATACCTCATAGAATGAAAAACAAAATTTTTTATTTTTTTGGGCAGAAATAATGATAGAGGATAAATAATTGCTCAATGTGAGATGTACGAGAGACTTCTTCCCTCTAAAGTCCTGTCTTGACTACGCTGTAGGCTAAAATTGTTTACTTTTAGCAATGTTTAATAAAGAAAATAAGTGTATTTCAAAAACCATATCAAAATTATAAATTGATTCCTGTTTATTTTTTTCACTTGGCACTCATTTTCGTAGCTTTTCAGCTGACAGAGTTTTATTTTAAAAAACAATGTTACAAAAAATTGTATGCATTAATTTCATTAAAAATAAGTGTTTTTTCTTCTTTTTAATTACTTCACAGACACCAGAAAGTGGAAGAGCTAAGGTCTTGCACTGCAGTGGTGATGCAATAGCTCAGAAGCTAGCGAACTGAGAAGGTTTTACTTTCCTAGAGCCCCCCTCACATACTAGGCCTATATCATTCCATATTTTAGCACAGTACTTCCCTTCCCCTATCATGGCACACACACGAAATCCAATATTTACGCGCTTATAGTTTCACATAGCCTTACACCTTTTTTGTTAACAAAAAGTTGCCTAAACAACTCTTGTACTTTCTATAAAATGCAGAGAACAAGGTAGACCCCCGATTTCCTCCTCAATGAGATGAAGAAGATGATATAACGTGAACTTTTAGACCACGTGCCAGTCATCACCAATAAGAGAAAAAAATTCTAGTGAAAACACAAAATAGAAAGGGCTAGTAACATTATTGGAATAGATAAACACTGAAAAACATAAGAATGCCTAAAAGCAATTGTCAATAAATATTGAACTGCAATTAATTAACGTTTATACATGGAAGCAGGGGTCATTGTTCAAAATATGCTGTCTTAAAAAGGCAAAGAATATTACATTTGAAGGTCTGAAACAATTTAAGTCTGACTTACAAGATTATTTTGATGCTATTCATATTAGTAATGTTGCACCTATGCGGGTGGTCATTAACTGCTGAATGAGAATATTCAAATGAAAGCTTTTAAGTGAAATAACTCCGACTACGATGACCTGGAACAAAAATAAGTAAGGAACATCCTCTTTCCTTAGTCAGCTACACAAATTACACCACTTAATTCAATCACTTCAACATCTACATTGTGACAGAAAGTATAAAATATAATTATATAAATCAAAAACAGTATAATAATTTTGTACCACGCGTTTAGTCGTAAATATTTACCACGAGTCATAGTTACAGTTATCGTCACCATGAGGCATGTAATATTTTGTACCACGGTTCATATAGTAATAAATGTTATGCCATGAGTACAAAATTATTATGAATCGCAAACTATCGTATTGTGTCGTTCCTGCTGTCATATTCTATTCTTTTTCTATCTATCACCAACCCGATGCACTAGTCGAGACAAGTTGATATATACACCCCGAGTTCCCGCATAAATGTCTATTGTAAATCATGTGTTTTTGTTTCTATCTTCGACATGTCTCAAATACAGTCAAGCATGGACCTTATCATGAAGATGATGATTACTAGCAGCGTAGAATCTATACAAGCACAGGATTAATGCGCGCCAACTAACCTCTAACCATTTTTTCTTGTTAGAACATCATGAAACGAATAAATACTTTAGATACTGCGAGAGTTCCGTTGAAATAAACTTGCTAGTTCAGTAATATTGTACGATTATAAGTTTACGGTTTTTAGGATTATTCACAATTATATTTTTCCTCTTATCTTTAAAGCCTTTAAGTTAGGCGTCTAGCCATCTGCAGTTGGTTCATCATGTTGCGCTCGGACGCCTAGCACATTAAACTGTTATGCCCCTATCTATTTATTCCTCCTGACAACTCGCCACCACAAATAACTCCGTTCATTAATGACGATGATGACATCCAGCCCAAAGTTGCGTATACCTTTCACTCTCACGAATTTAATTTCTCATTCAATTTACCATCGCCATGATGCTTCAGCCCATTTGTTACATCACACGAGAGGTCGTGAGTCCACCTGCTTTGACCAACCAGTGTTGCAAGACAGCGCTCACGGTACTGCGTTCAAACCATCACGGTATCTATTGAATTCATAACCATTCATACATCGTAGTCGTTACACTAATATCAAAAAAATTAATAATAATTCGGCCAAGACTGCATGTGTCTACTTCCCCATTATTTGAAACCCATCACGATGTGATTACTGAGACACAGTAGCGATTTGCTTCGGTTTGAAATATTCTTACCGCGTCACAAGGTTAACGGCATGAAGTTGTTCTAGCGTATTGGAGTCGGCCACCATCAGCTGGTTCATGGTATCAGGTGTCAGTTGAGCGCTCTCAAATAAACGATGCATTAAGTCCGCCCGGTTTTGATGACAGTTAGTCACCGGTGATACTCATTAAAACAAAGCATACGAATCTCACATGTTTGTTGTCAGGATTTCGCGTAAACAGTTCAAAAATAAGGACTAAAATCGATTAATAATTTACGCAATGGAAAAGAACTGCAGCCTTTTTAACGGTATGCATTATATACATTATGCTGTTATCCACAGAATTAGAACTGACTGTAGATCATAACCCTCAGGTCAGACATCTGAAGTCAACTTCTGACAGTACACAAAATTTACTGAACTTTCCAACGCTGGACTCGGGGAGAGAAAGAGAGAGATGGAAAGAGGAAAGGGATTTCAGCAACTCCTTCCCACGCACACCACGGCAATAACCTATTATCTACTTAATGGATGTAATAGAGAATAAACTACGGGAACATCAGCGTGTTAATGAAAGTAACCCTCCTGGGCGCTTCTTCCTGATATTGCAGATTATACTGCATTTAAAAGGACTTAAAAGGCAAGCACTTGAAGTACTACGTCCATTTCTAATTCAGTTTACATTAACATAATTAGTTTATATGAACTGTTAGATTGTACAGATTGAAGGTCGTGGTATTATGAATATTATCGAAATGAGTACAAACTTGAAAATTTTTAAATTAGATATTCGTTATAATTATTTCAACCAAATTCAATCATTTAATCGAGAACGACTGAAAGCTTTGTTTTACTGCCCTGACACGGAAACTCCGTTCAAGGCAAACAGTGAAAATATCTGCGCAACGTTTATTTAGTTCATTGCCGAATTTCTTCTAAAATTACACAGCAATTGCTAGCAGTCCCAATCCGCATCATTAGTTCAGTAATCACTATCAATTGAAAATACCTTCCATGTTAAGCAATGTTTCATTTTAGATCCCCATCGCGAAACTTTTATGAACGGCTGTAGTTTTGAAGCAGGAAAAAATTATGATAGAAGTACCACCATAGGATACTTCTAGGCGAAGCATGTATGTAAGAGCCTCACAATATTTTAGTTACCGAATATTCTAAAATTTTGACTTTATTCATAGACATAAAATGTTTTTAGGATTAAATTGAACGACTTTTTCGTGTTTGGTTGAGTTGAGTCCTGTGGTATCAGAAAACAGTGTTGTGGGTAGTAAGAGGCCTTTAGAATTAGGGAGACACAAGGTGGGAACTGGGAATCTTTTGCTTTGTTTTTCACTAAATGCACAACGATATTGCGTCTCTAGGAAAAGAATTAATGGAATAGTAAAAATTTAGCTCACCGTTTTAACATCCAGTGACACAGCAGTCTGTTCAGCATAACTCAGCTTCTGTAATTCAGCTCGTACAAGTCAACCAGGGAAGTGCAATCTTCTGCAGACCCCGATTGGGGTTACTAGAGTATGGTGCCAAGGAATGAAGAATGAGTCCGCTTCAAGATACTTTGCCCTCTATACGAGTTTTCCTACAATTAACGAGCCCCATTATTTCAAGGGAAAATGCAAGTACAGAGTGCAAAGGATGCACCTGCTTGAATCAAAAACAATAAAAAACAAAAAAAAAACAGGATATCGACTTGATTGCCTAGATATCTATCTAAGATCAGGTAAGACTTGTTCGTCGACAATAAAGACAGGAGATATGAAAAGTTGAACAATATGAAAACAAAATCTGTTATTCATATTCGTTCATTTCGTGTTAAACTGTATAGAAAATAACTAATTGTTGCTTTTTAATGCAAGAACAATTTATTTTTGCACTTTTCCCTCGTACTTAAAGACTCGCAAAATTATATCATCAAATCGGGAAATATTTAAAAAAAATACATCATTCTGTATTAATCCAGTTCAGATCTACCAATTCTTGAGTGAATATTAAGATACATTCGTTCAAAATATGTAGAAGAGCCATCAACTTAAACGTTGCCATTTTTGATCGTTTTATCACTGTCTTTTTCCATGAGTATCTCCAACGAATATATCATTATCCATTGATTCACTGCAAACTGCAATTTGAAGAGTATACCACGGCCAGCTGTTTGTTCCAATCAAAAATCCATAACACTATAATTTATTTTTTTGCGGTAGCTAAGAGAGACGGGGATTAATCCTTCTTTTGTGATAGATAATAATCTCTACTACTGTTTTTGTTGAATAAGATTGCATGCAAATAAACATAAAATATTGCATAAAGAATAATATGTGACTGGTCATGCCCAGTCTTGTTTAATAACATCTTAGGACGATTTACATCGGAAACGGATTGCAAATCATGTACACATGTCCTATTAATGATTATTTCTTCATTGCGTTTATGCAAGGGCACACAAATGTTTTATTAATAATTTCAGAGTAATATTTATTACACGTTGGTGCTAATAATAAATTAAGATCAGAATGCCTCCATAAATAATTCATGGAGGATTATAATAGAACGAATTGTCTTTTCTTTTCTCTTTTTGCGTCTTTTTCCTTTTTCCCTCTCACTGCTACATTGTCTTTCATGTTTATCCATACGAAATTAAGCTGAACAAGATTCTTCCAGAGAGTTTATCGAATGAATTATGCACACCAGCAATTACTGTGAGGGAGAGCCGCCACTATGCGCAAGAAGACTTCATGGATGCAGCGAGAATTAAAAATTAGAAAATAATATTCATAAACGGCGACTACTGCATACGGGCTTTGTAAAATAAACGTATAATAGCTATCGAAGACTGGGCTCAAATACATGCGTACTATGTGTCTCCTAACTGTGATTTGCTGTCAGGTACTTGCCAGGGAGAAACTCGACAGTAGTTAAGTCAATATATTTTGCATTTTTACACACAGTTAGTTATTGCCAAGCACGCATACATGAGAACGACGAGTTATTATGCACCGAGTCCCCAACTGAATGGCGCACTGCACGCAACCGTACGTACATAATATTCTGTGATAAATTAGGACTGTCCGGTTAACGTTGATCTATGAGAATTCAAATTTTTACAAATAATATAAAATAGCATGTACCTAGATTCAAAGATGCCTGACTCTCAATTCGAGCTGAAAATATGGCTTGACTGTTAGTGAATACTGACACTGCACCAGTGATCGTCAAATCGTATATGATCGAGATGGTGCATGTGTCAAACACGGTGTAGCTCCTGAACACACGCAATACACATAGCCTCCCCGAATGGAGATCATAAGCCACAGACGGGAGCCATGACATGGACTCCAGCCATTGTTAGTTGTTCTTCGCAGCAGATTTATCAAATTTGACCAGTCTATGAATATTAGTCAGTTCCTAAATGCATAAGTTGCTTCAGTTCTTTAAAGCACCTTGACGTCACTGCAAAATGAAAAGTTATATAGTTTGAAGTAATAAACACACATGATAAATATCGCTATCCAGTTCAGAAATTCCACACTAAAATGCAGTAATGGTACTTGTAACATTTTTTGATTTGATGTACCTTTTTCTATTATTTTTAAGATAGATATGAAGATGGATCAGATTTCCTGAACGTTCAATGCGTTAGAAAAATGGAAATTCATATCGTATGAGAATCTGTTCTCGATGCTCGTCGCTATGCTTCTACTGTTGACACGGTGTCCGTTGAGAGCTGTGAACGCCTTGAGTGCATATAACTGTATCACACGCTCTGTGTACGTGATGACAAACACACACAGCATAGCACGCTCGTGTTGTACGGTGTAAATATAACGTATTTTGTTTGGTTGCAAGGTGGATCAGGCATACAAAATCATGCAGTTCGGAAAATGTCGATGAACATTTCTTGAAAAATTGATATCCTGAAACCCTCAAAAAAATAAATAAAGAAGTAAATCACTTTATTCGGAAAGATCACACAGTACAGTATAAATTCACAGTAGAATAGAATAGAACGAGGCTATAGGAACGAACCTTCTGGCCCCTTCTTGGGTCGGATAATTACTACGATAATTATTCGGTTGTTTACGCAAGTCCCATGCCGTATTTCTAGCCGCGTCAACCATGTCGGCAGCGGGATTCGAACCCGGGTCTTCCCGCTCGAAAGCAGATTCGCTCACCAGTCGACCAAGCTGGTGATCCAGTACAAGGAATCGGGTTTCCAAATCCCAAAGCTAGTGTTGTTAATCCTAATATCACCATAGGAGGTGAATACAACAGTGCAAACGATTATTCTCTTTAGGCACCGCTTGGAATTATAAATTACGAGACACATCTTAGACTGCTACAAAGCGTTAACTTCGGAAAAATTTACATACAGTGCAATGTTACAGTTTGAGGTCATAGTAGTAAGGCTCTTGAATTTGAAAATACAAGTCTGAGTGAAATTCTAAGTTACAATTTCTAATTTACTGGTCGACCGTTTAGTGTTGATACTAACAATTCATGGGATTTAATGATTATTACAGATAACAGAAAATTCAATGCGTAGAATTGGATTTTTGAATCAGAGAAAAACTAAGAAATTAGAGCGAACAGCTAGAATATGCCAAAAATTATTAATGATTTATATCTCGATAATATTCGAGCTGTAGTAGACCTAAGTCTTGAGGTTTCACATTTACTTATTCTAACAAATATTTACGAACAATTGAATTTTATGATTATACTAAGAAGTGAAACCTAACATAGAATAAAGGCCTAAATTTCGTGATTAAATACGCGAAAAAGAATGAAATAGTTGGGAGAACTTCACGGTATTAATAATATCAAAAGTCAAGTATCAGAAAAAGTTCACACATGAGAAGGGAATTTAAACATATCATGAATTGAAAGGAATGAAATATCAGTTCTCAGAGTGGAGTTACTCTGATAGAAAGTTATAATTTTTCATATCATCTTGATATTTCAAAGAGTAGGCACAAAAGCTTCATGATAACACTAAAATTAAAAATTAAATGCGAGGGAGATTAGTCAGTGGTGAGGCTCTTGTAAATTCTGACGTGGTAGATATTCTACGCATTTTAGGTGATAAACAAATATTTTCTTTGGGCACAGCTTAGAATTAACATCATCGTATTTAACAAAATTGGGTGCTTAACATCAGAGAAAGATCGAAAAAAATGATGAGGGTGAAAAGTTAAACATGAAGTTGTAATGTAATTAAATTGAAATTATAATTTCTAATTACTGGTTGACTGCTTAGTATGACTTGCTCATGATCTATTAATTTAATCCTTAATAAAGTTAACTGTAAATTTCAGAGACTATTTTGACCTCATATACAGGGTGTCTAAAAAAATGTACTCACCCTTTAACCGTTGCTAACATGCTGTCTTCTTTGTGTTGCAGGTGTGAGGTTCGAACCTTTGCGAACATGATTAAATGTGATTAAAGAATCATGTTTGCAAAGGTTCGAACCTCACACCTGCAACACAAAGAAGACAGCATGTTAGCAACGGTTAAAGGGTGAGTACATTTTTTTGAGACACCCTGTATTATTCACATCTTTCATCGTGGCTACGAAGATGCCGGGAGACGATGAATGAAAAATGTCAATCTCCAACCTATGATTCTACCTAACAAGTTTCACTAATATCATTATCTCGTGATCATGATAATGTGATCTTTCGATGCTTCAAAGACCTCATTTATTTCGTGTTTAGATACAGATTTAAGTAAAACGTAGAAATAATTTTCTCGCCGAAAAAAATATGTATACCATTTCTGCCAGACAGCTGCCTGATTAGTGATCTGTAATTCCATACAGATGGAATGTACTTGAAACGGCACTTGTCAGGAAACTGAGCTGGAACTGTGACTTGAAAATTAGGTTTCCCAAGACCCCCGGAAAATGTGGTTGCACAAAAAGACTCCTTGATCAACGTACAGACTACACACTTCCGTTAAGCTTGCTAGGGTTTTGTAAGGTGTAAGAAGGGCCTTAATGTGGGTTGAAGGGCAAATTTAACCATTGGGAATTTGTGAAAAACATGTGTTCAACCTTGCACAGACAGCCGTGGCACCCGACATATTTTTTTATCACAATAGTGAGACCTTCGTTAGCGAACAAGCTATGTATCCTGTGCTATTTTTACAGAATACTATATTTTCTACTGAAAAAGGGCTCTCACCCGTTTTTCAAAGATAATTACGATTCCTTCCACGAAATTTTTACGATCGTTAACGCGCACCAGTACGAGGCACAAATCACTATTAAATTTCTCTGAGTCAGCATTAGTTGTCAAAAAAGAAGCTCTTAGCGGATCCAAGACATATTTTTCTCTCGTAATTCCTTGATAATTTAATTTTTCTTCTCGACCCACCTACTCTTGAACGTGGGCGTGCCTTTGTTCTAAAAAAGTGACATAGAAGATAAAAAAGTTTTAAAAAACGACTATGCTCGAGTAACTTTTTAGCGATAAAAACATTTAAGCATTCAAAAAAATATAATTGTCAGATTAATTTGCAAGTGTCATTCTCTGCCTATGAAAAACGTTGAGACTCTAGTTTGCACTTTGAATCATTCATCACAATGTCTCCAAATATGCAGCCAAATTAAAGCAAAACTCGTTGAGTGTGTCTCTGACAGTCATGGAAGTTAGTAAAAACATTTTTACCGGACTAAAATCAAAACTTCGAAGAATCCAGTTCAGCTTGACCTCATTCTGAGGAAACCAGTCCTGCCCACGACTTGCAATGGGGCAACACGCCCAGCAGTGACGAAAAACAATATGTTAGCACAGTTCAGTGTTTCCAGGGCAAATCATTTCAAGTGTGTAGGTGAACTTCAGCTTTACGACTGATATGGAAAGGCTAGGGCAGCATAACACATGACTAGAATTGCGGCACTGCATCGGAACAACGGAAGCCTCAGAAGTGTGCATCAAAATAAATGGATATAGGACGGTAGGCAATGCCCCGTTTCTGTATGTGTACGAGCTCCGTTCGATGGAAACCGGTTTCAGAACGGGCAATAGCCGCTGCCACCGGCACATTCAAACAGAGCGATATAATCTGTCCGCAACTTTGATCGACTAGCGGGATATGACACCGAAAGGAAGTAAGCTAGTTCCGTTACAATAAGTAAAAAAGTGAGTTTCGGATGTACAAGCAGCTTCTATGCATAAAATTACAGGTAATTATTATGAGAACTCCTAATTTCAGAGTCAAATCCGACATGCACGCGCACTATCGTACTAGTAATGCTTTAATCTTTTGGAAAAGTGATTTTGTTCGTCATTTGTATACCAAATCAAAAACTGAGAGTTTTCTTGAAATGAGTTGATTTAGTTCTTTCTATTTCTTATAATGCAGCGTTACGCAGGATACATATCTTCCAATATTATTCATTACAATGGTTGAAACAACAGACACCACAATTGTGCTAACGTAATATTACCCATCTATTACCCAAGACAAAGGACAATTTTTTTTCTTGAGCCTTACACTTCAAATATTTCAAATGCTCGTATAATATTGCAAACGTAATTAAATAAAAAGTAATTTCTGCAGGAAAATTTGGTGTAGTAATTATTTAGTAACAATTAGTAATTTAGTAAATCTAAAACTGCTTTGATGTTTAATAGCTTTTTTATTATATCTCATGATTGAGAAAGGAAGGTGTAGGATAAGATTACAGAACAATCACCGAAGCAATTCCACTACTAAAAGTCAGCAATTACCGACATCAACAAATTGCGATTTAAGGATTGAAATCAACTGTAAAATAGTGCCTGAGCGAAGCATTGTAACTTTAAACATGTATCTTACCCGTAAAATTTTCAGCTGATGGTACAGCCTTTCATCTCACTTCTTCAGTTCCTACTTCATAATAAAGGACGTTTTCCAGAGTACATTCCGTTCTTCAAACAATAGCGGTTTTTAAATCACGATAGCGCTGTTCAACTGCTCTTTCGCCACATCCGTTAATCAATCATCTGAGGTCGAGAATTGAGAAAAAACATTAAGTAGAGCCTAATGCTGAAAAGAGCAATTACACTGTTGAATCGAGAATCAAGCAGATACAGAATGCACGGGACAGATGCATAATTTCGTTAATTTACGGATTTTAACTCAGAATATACCGGTGCCTTTTTGCAGCATTTTTTGAAAAAATAATTAGAAGTAGTGACAATCTGTTACCTGTAAATACTAAGATACTGACTGGCCTTTTACCTTGGAAGTTTATAGCCAAGTTAATCCTATGGAGGAGCCTTCAGTACCCTTTGCCTTCACGCTCACGGCCACTACCCGCGCCAACCATGGTGCGTGTGTTGGCATTTACTGCTGCGTGGTGTGAAGGAATAAACTCGAGTGTAGAGGGCTGCACATTTATGTGCAAGAACTATCATTTACAATCTGTTAAAATTGAAGTGAAGCTCCCCTTGAAAAAAGGCATAGTAAAAATGAATCTTACATTGATCATTCCCAGGTATCGCAATACATATAGTAAGAGGCTGACCACAATAAATTGTCGCTCATCTTTTTCCTCAGGGATGATATTCAATAACTTTGCTAGATGATATTCAAAAAAACACTTTAATTTTTACTAAGACACAATAAATTCTATTTAGGTCGGAATTGGAACGGATGTTTTATAACAACGAAGTACTGGCATTTAGAATTATGTGAAACAGAGGGGAAACTTCTGTAAGACGGATTACGGGTACTACTTGATGCATAAAATTTATGTTCATGAAGCATTCTATCTATGGTGCAATGTAATATTTAAATTCATCTTCATATTTAAAACAATGAACAATCACACATTTTAATGCCTCATCAATAATTATTGAGGTTATTTTGAAGTTCTAGCTCTTCAGAAAATTTAGACAAAGTTAGACATGAAATTAGTCGAAGGAAATGCTCAGGCTCGTGAGACAAAAAAGTAAGATATGATATTGTATTCTTGTAAGAAACTTAGCAGAAAAATATGCTCTAAGAATCTGAGTTGATGAAATTATTCGCTTTTTACGTATCAAATTATAGCAAAACTTTTCAAAGGGATTCACATTGCACAGCGTTGTCACCATTAAATTTAATATTTGATGACGTCTAAGGTGAAGGTTTTGTCGTGTATTAAAGTTAGAAGAGACTTGCAGCCCACATTCAGGGAGGATACTCTTCATTTAATTCAACTTCCACCAAAAATAGCTTATTAATTCAGAAGTGCCCTTTATACATGAATAAATATTTAAGTAAAAGAAAGAACGAATAATACTTAATTCAACGCGTTTCTATCATATTAAAACTTGAACAATTTTTGAAGTAGTAAAATTCATGCAAAACAAAATAGTAACAGCAAGGTGTATAATGAAAGAAAGGAACATCCCGCAAAAATATTAGAATTGAACAGTGTAGCAAGGGTTGAAATTACGATGTGTGTTGAAAATTAGTAACTGTGGTGCCGCTGAGGTCCTGTTTCAACAAATTAGTGAAATCAAATAAATCTGATTTTTGGACGCACTGCACGCCGACATTACTGGTCGTTGAAAATTGTGGTAACGATGATATTATTTATCCTCGTAACAATATCGAAGCTAAATCTATTTAAATACCATAATATGAAATATTATAAATAAAATAGTAACTGCTTATTTCAACGCTTATTTTTCATTACCTAAATCCCCACAAAATATTTTAGAGCGAATAATTTTAATTGCATTCAGACATGATAGCAAAATTCACTCGCGTTAAGTTAATCTTCCCAAGATCATAAGACTGGAATTGTTCGAACAACTTTACCCTTCAGTTTTTGAAAGGGGTTTTGTGTATAAACAATGTTGGTGTGAGTGAGCGAAACATGGGTAATGTTTCGTTGAAAATCGTTTTGTTGAGGTAGAGGCACGAAGTCAAGTGAAAAAGAAATAGAATGAGTACATTGGAATCCTTTGAATTCACATCACATTTCGGCGAAGCAATCAGGTGGTAAGATAGTGACGGAGAAATATTTTTGATTTTGCCCAAATATTAGTAGTCATTTTTTTGCCCTCAAAAATTCCGGAAATATCTGTTCAAAATTCTGACACCCGAGGCATTGTCGACATGCCAGACGACATCACAGTCCCCAACATGAAATAACTTCAAATGACGTACTCAACGTTGCCCCGAAAGTACTTCATACACTGAATTCCTAATTTTTTTCCTGCATCAGCGTCGAAGCAATTTTTAATTCCTGCGGTCCCGCTCTTGTCCGATATAAAATAGAAGATTTGATTACGATACATCGACTCGGAAACATTCAAACGTTAGTAAACACTTCAATTGTGGAGTTTTGTGTGAATAATTTAAATAATGAATGAATATAGCAGATTATGAGGCATACGTCTGACGAAGAAAAATGGCCAAATACTTTTAACCGCCCTGAAAGTGTTCGGGTACTTTCCAGATATTCCTCTCCTTCCATCGCCAGAATTCTACTAATTACATTTCATCAAAGCATCTATAGGGGATATATAATGCGTCAAAACATTTCATAAAAAATAATTCCTAAATTTTTAAATAGTCTGAGAAATATTGAAATTCCTTTGCAAATGAGGATCACTTTGGGTAACAAGACTCGTCAGGTGTCAGTACTACATGTCTTAAATTGTTGAAAATCTTTGGTAATCTTAGTTTTTCTGTCTGAAATAGCCTAAACATTCTGTCTTGTTCTTTCTAATGCCACAAGTGGGTTGTTGGCGCATGTGGAGATAACATGCCAAACCATTTTGTAACTTTGGTCATTTAGGTTCTTCTCTATACAAAAAGACTACAATCATCTTCGAAGCAAGATCCTGAAAAACAAGAACAATAACACACAACATCCAGAGGAGCAATCCACATCAGAGAAAGTTTGCACAAACGGACGTTAATTTGTAACGACGGTCCTATGCACAGTAGGCAACAGACAAATCTTTTATGTGAAGATTGTCGATACAATCACCAGCTTCATAATTAACTACGGACCGTTACTGCAATATCCAACGCTTCATAATAACACATGCAGCCTGTAAGATGAGTGATGCAGTTAATTGACAACGTGTCAGGTTGAAGCGTCAGCACAGCTTCTATACCAATCTACATACAATGGGATTCTTCAAGCAGCTTATTACGCCTGCAGTGATTATATTTAAACAACTGGAAAATCCCCCACGCACGATCCATGTCGATATTTTCTTCATAGTCATCTAGAAATAAGCCGATAAATTTTCATAGCGAAGACATTAAGGTGTTTTTCATAGTTTTTACCTAGTGCTCCATGAACACAATAGCATAATTTTAGAAAAAAAAAAATTTTTACGCGAGTACCACTGTCTATGTAATACTTGTTGAATTCGTGACTCTGAAGGTTTCTGGACTTGAACGCATCCCTTTTTCTATTATGATTTTGTACCAAATGAGAAAATTAGCTTATTTATGGAAACCAATTGAACACTATTTTAATGCAAAGTTCAATAATTACAGTCCAATTCAAGGTTCGTTTTAATCAATGTTCAGCTCCATTTTAGGTCAAGATTACGAAGGATTGTCAAGAACATATGTAGGGAGGGAAATCAAAACACTTCAAAAATTTATTTAAAATAAAACGTATCGAATACAGCGCCAGTTCGACCTGAGCATCAAAAGTGAAAAAGCAACCAACTTTTAGCTCCCTCGTAAAAATTAATGGGTAATAGCAAAGACATGGTGCTTATTTTTGAAAACAATTAACTAAGCGCACACATTAAAATAAAGTAGTTAAATTCATCCTGAATTTGATGAATATTAGCTGAACATGCTTGAAATTTTATAAATTTAAAATCAATTTCTGCTATTAGAATAATGAACTACTACCGGCACTTCAGCTGTAAAGGAAAATGTGTGTATGCGTATATACCACCAACATACGAGCATACAGGTTAGACGTTTACTAATATTTGCGCATAATTCAACATACGCTCGTCTTTTAATATATGCTCGAGAGTAGACGTGATTTTCAGTGCTTACTATTACTAAAGAACATCTCAGTTCTCCACATATTTTCCCGAAGACAAAGTAACTGCGCCACATCACACTACGCGTCAGGGTGGCTTAAACTTTCTTCAGCCTAACATGAAAAATTGAACTAGTTTTTAATCACATAAATGAGGCTCAACGTGTAACCCACTTGACTGTTTCTGCATCACGTATCTAGAATGAAACGCTTACAAAAGAATATTTAGCACTTTTAACTTACAACAAAGAAATGAGTATAATTGTTTCTCTTAGGAAATGAGTAAATCTGGGTCGTTATCTCATCAATGGAAGAAAATAAAATACTACATGTTTTCAAAACGCCGTTAAAATTCTAAGTAACTAGCAAAATATGATAACAGAATGATGACATCCAACTTTTACAAACTTTTCTTGCAGCTCACGAATTTTTCAAAATTTATCCAACTATCGTTGATTTAGTCTTCCATAATATCATTAAAAAAAATTTAAAGCCCAATCTAATCCATTCCTAGCACACTTAAAATAAGCAACAATTGTGTTACGAGAAATTTCAGACGTCTAACTCAACTGGCTTTAGCCAAAGCGATTGCAATACGCGAGTCACGTCAGGTATTGAGTGAGACTTTAAATTGAATGCATGTTTTGTGTGCACAACCACTGTTGCTCTTGGGATGTAAATCCAACAAACTAGCTTCTTCAGGGCTAGCACTTCCATTTTGAATCCATTCGTACCATTTGCAAAGTGATAAATGATGGAAAATGCAACACACTCAAACAGGAAATATATTCACACAGTAGGGACCGAACAGATGCTCATGTTTGTCTAATTTAATGCACCTGATTTATCAGAACGTACGTATACGCAGAAAGAAAGAGGTTGCAAAAATAAATACAACTGCTAAAATAAAACCTGGCTCACATGTGGTTTATGGCATCTATACTTTCTTTTTTTATGTTACAGAGAATTATAAGTTTGAAATTCTCAAGAAGTCTTCTAATTAGCTAATATGTTCTAGAGCTCATATTGATCAAGATTCTTTATCATAATAATACTTTAAAATTTGACAAGAAAATCATTATTGTTAATATACGTATGCAGGAAAACATGCATTAGAATGTATTATTTAGCTTAGTCGATATCGAGAGACATTATTCCTTCGGAATCAGAGACCGTGTGAATGACCTGTCCAATTGAAGTGATTTCAAAATAATGTTCTTTCATTTCAGACAACAATGGTCCCAAGTCATAATAGGATCAAGCATAAGTCATAGCTAGGATCAAGTAGGACAATTCTAATTGTCGTTGCTCAGGGAACTCGGAAGACTCTAGCTGGATGTCAGAACAGAAAATATTGGAGTGACTCATTCCTTCTATGAGCCTGCGTAAGATATTCGTCAAGTGGTCAGCTAATATTTATGTTTAGAAAAATTATATTTATTTTAGTCTCGTGACTAATGCAAGTATAGACTTGCTGATAATTCCTTTGAATTTTTTATGAACAATTGATAACATTCGCGTTGAAATAAAATTTTACGTAAGACTTAAACCTTGTTGTTGAGTAAGTTAAGCTTTGATCACCACCGATACATCGGTTCCATGAAGGACCACACGTTTCTGCTCAGTGGCGAACAACCTTTACCTATACGACTCTCTAGCCCATTTGTTCTCATTAAAATCTTGTTCTCCGTTCTTCTCGACACATTTCTCAAGTTATGCATTTACTTTCGTGTCAGTAAAATATTCTAATCATAGTTTTTCCATTCTTCACCTGACCTATCGGGTCGTGTTCAGGCGTCTTCTGATACCGTGACAACCCACTCATGCTTTGCGGTGACCACATGCCATCTGGGCTGCTTCACGATCACAGATGTTACTCTAGCTTAAGAGGAGACCTCAGGATGCATTACGTAATCGGACATAGAAACGCTATGATATTATAACCAGGATTATATCATTGTACGTCGTCAATCCAGCTATTAGCGCGAGATGCCGATATCTGCAATACATTGCCGTTCACTTGTGAGTGTATTTTAGGAACTGCTTGAACTATGTATGAGTAAAATTTTGCAAATGAATTATTTTAATTTTTTTGGAACCAAAAATATTTAAAGGTGAAAGACATCATACAAAGTAATTATTTGTAATCGTCAATGTGATAAAAAGTACACATTCGATTTATCATTGGCGTAGAGCTACTCAATTTTTTTAAATGATCATCATAAATCATCTCGTTTCTGTTCGTCGGTAAATGCTTTCGAAAAAGCGCATGGAGAAGAAACTTTGTAACGTTATGTACTGATAAATCGTTCAACTTGATAATAAACTTTTCTCAAAAATCATCAAAGAATTCGTTCTCTGAACTCCACATTGTGATGTATTACATTTGAAAACTTTGTAAACCCTTGAAGCACAGTGACCAACAACCTGACGTCGATGCGAAGTTCCCTAAAGCACCTGCTAGTGAAGGTAAGCAGAGTTCTGCAGCTTTTACTCTTTCATCCACTGAGGCAACCTTGGCTGTCATTCTGCGTGGGACCGGACGAGCTCTTCCAGCGTATTGTCTGAGTTGCAGGTCGCGCTGGAACGCAAGGCAGGCTGGAGTCCCTCGCTGTGCTCGCCTGCTTGCCGCTAAACGGCAGTCCGTTACTGACGTGTGACAGCTGTTGCGGCACAGCCACGCGCTCTTCTATGTACATCTACACATGTAAGACATTAAAGTTTCGATGTTCAATGTCAGTTTTCTATAACTTATGTCTGACGCAAGCCTGAGCTAAGTTGCACGACAAATTCGTAGCAATGACGTATTTCTTGGCACAAAAAGTTAGTATTTCAATCTTTATTACGTCATTCTTCAAAAGTCTGAATAAAGTCCCTGTATTTTTTAGCATTAAGTCACTGCATAAGTTCAACTATACAATACTAGCGTGTTCTATAATGATTTTTTAGTATAAGTGATAGCACATATTGTAACTTAAGGCCTTTGAGCATGCAAATAAAATGCACAAACATGGGTGACAGTATTAAATGACTTTTATAGAGCAATATAAAAACTTAATAAAGTTTTGAATAGAAACAAATAAAATGGCAAGTACAAGATTTATCAGCGCGCGCGTTAATCATGTGCTGAACATCAGATGCACAACAGAGAAACACCACGTCCTTCATTTCTGTCATTGATTGACAGCGCAAATTGTCCTGGAAGTGAAACACATTTTCGTCAACAGACAAAGGCTTCATCACAACGAAGTATTCTCACGAAGGTAAAGGGAACACCTTTAGTTCTGAATATCACCCTGCATTTCAGACTCAACAATTAGATTAACATTTTGAAAGTTTCAGTAAATTGCTTACTAATTCACTGCAATTTTAACCTTGAACAAACTATTATAAATGATCATACCAGTATCGTAAAAGTAAGTAATAACGTGAGCCTCAATAATGATCATACGAGTATAGTGGAATTGAGTAATGCTTTCCAAAGCATTTCACCCACCCTAGTTTCCGTTACAATCGTAAGCATTTTACACTTAATATAGTTCTTGCAATAGCCTATACGAGTTTAAGACTCATATATTAATATGAACAATTATTGTGATGCAAAAATAAATTAATGATTTAAGCATTAACAAATTTCAATCAATTGTTTTCATGTGGTTTTCCAAAGGAATTCAAATTTTGAAAGTTTTTTTACTCCAATATGTATTAAAACATCCATTTGAATTACACATACTCACATGTTTAATTAGCATATAAGTTGAAAGTAGAATACGAATGGTTGTGTAGTAAAATTAATCCCAGAAATACTTCATCAATATTTATTAATAAAAATAATTAGGAAACTATCCTCGAAAACGTACGGATTAAGAGTTAATATTCTAAATTGAAGGTATGCAAAATGCAAAGACTTTGTACTGCGTTCTATGGCTTGACAATTATTTGAGGTATTCCAAAGACCAACTACTGCATACACTTAACGAAATTTGTATAATAAATTTCATACATCCCAGCTCATTAATTTCAGCAATGTACCTAACTACCTCATGCTACGAGGATTACACCGTTTATCATTCCATTTTCTTATTTACCACAATTGAAGATAACGAACAGACCTTCACAAGTACATATTTGTGAATTCTAAAATAAAAAACATTTTGTCTCTACCATCTAGTACGTATTCAATTATTGTTTACGAAGAAATATCAAATGAAATTGCAAAGCTCCATTAAAATTGCCAGCATTGGTCTTGTTAACAGAAATTTGATTCCGGTTGAAAAATCTCACCCGGACTCATAGAATAGATATTTCAAAAGCAGCGGGTTAAACTCTAATGTATACGAGTATCACGATCACCAGTTTTCGTAAAACTATTAATTTCATCGTTCGAACTCAAGTATCACATATCAGTACTTCAGTATTTGTACCTCTTAATAAGAAGCAATAAACGTCCAACATAGTTATTCAAAGATGATTTATGCAAAAGTGATTTATGCAGTTTGAAAGTCGTAGACGCACGTGCTTGTATCAGGTAGCCGACCACTGCCCGTCGGAAGCCGCACGATGTACAAACTGTACTCGAAGCGGTTCTTTAACCGAGCTCGGTGATTTAAAGATTACTACGACGTGGTGCGTGTCTCAAAAATAACCTCTTCTCGTTTAAGTGGTCCAGTCTCCGTTGCTCTCAACCACGTCCACTAACCCGGCTCGACGGACGCGTTACTTCTAACGGTGTACAAACATGGTCTTCAGTGCTGCGCTGTCAAATGCTCAACTGGCGCTGGCGTAGTACGAGCTCTTCCAGTAGATATCTTATTCTTGCTTGTGGCTCATTTTGTTTCTGCAGTATTATTGATTTCACACGTTTGTTTATTTGTGCACTATATTATCTGCATGGTATACCTGATCGAGAATGAGATGGGTCTTGAACGTACCTGTCTTCAGTGGAGGAAATGAACATTATGAATATTTAATAATATAAAATTCAGTTCGCCAACAACTATGTATCGCCTCATAGTAATTTCTTGAACAATGAAATACTCAAGACAGCAGTGAGAAAATGTAGGTCAAATTTAAATGTATTATTTCGTCATAAAAACATTATCGCAGTATTTAACATACAATTCATATCCGTCACTCTTGATTTTTCTACCCGTTTAACAATACAAACAGTAAAAGTGAAATGTACATTTATGTTGCTGCTTGAAAAGTTTGGAAATCTATTCTAATTTGTTACAGCCCTCAGCAAGTACACATGTACACTAGGTTGAGGAAAAAAAAACTAAGGGATCAACTAAATACTGAAATAGCAATAAATCTTGTTACTCAACTGCAGGAGATTTGATCTTGGAAGTTAAACTGTTATATGCTTTATCCATTGTCATAGCCTGTCGTAATTGTGAGGTGAGTTTGACGATCTTTAAGCTTAGCACCAAGAACAACCACTTACTAGCCAACAAAAGAGAGACGAACAGACCTCGACTACCGATATCAAGAAGGAGTGAAAAATTTCATATGAAGTACTTGTAGTACGAGAATGAATAATCCAGCAGACTTCTTCACGTCTCAAATTTTTATTAAGAAAGGCGGGTGTGATGTTCTAATATTTATTTAGAAAAATTAAAAATATTATTGTTGGAACCCAATAAAAAATTAGGATTTTGAATGAAGCTGCATGACTATTTCGCACATGTAAGAAAGCGTAATTGCTCTAAAAATTAAGACTCATAAACTATGGCTTATAAGAAATAAAACACAAATTGCATGAATCTGTTGTACATTGCAGGTATGCATCGAAATTTATTGAAGAGACGAATCGTACGAACTAACCACGAGAATTGAATGAGTCACTACCTCCTAGATCAAATTGTTTATAGAATGACGCTAAAACTTAAGGAAAGAAAATCAATTTCATGGAAACTAAATTTGAAGTATTCAAAATTTTAACATAAATGGATCAGGATCGAACCCTGAAGGGTTAAAGACACGAACACGAACAAAACTTTATTTCCAACATATGATGCAGAATTTGTTTTGGCAACCGGTTTTCAATTCATAATGTAAACATCTTGAGATGAAGGATTATGCTCCTATCGACTGTTCCCGCCCTTTGTTATGCACCTTGTGGCAGAGACTCTTTCGAGTGCTAGATGAATTTGATGATGAATAGTCATAGCCAGATCCTCTGAGTCGCAAGCAAGAAAAATCGAATTTAGCATGGAGATTCAAACCTGGGATGAACACATCCCAAGCTAGAGCAGCTCGCTTCTTGACCACAATGGCGGCATATCTATAATAACTCCATGTAAGTTCGGAAATAAGTTTGACGCAATGTAATTAATACTCCTACACTATAGAATAGAATAGAATATGGTTACAGGAACGAGCAGGTTGGTCCATTCATGGGCTGCTGCCCAAGTCTCATGCTGTCTAGCATAAATGCATCAATCACACACATACACCTCAATTATACGAACATAGATACCCCAATTTTTGTAAAAAAAATTAAAGGATATCCCCACACAAAATTTTTCGAGTTTTTCGATGAATGTCTCAGAATGTCGTGGAACTTGGTAAACAGTTCAGGCAACGATTATAGACAACAAAATCGACTCGGTTTGCGTAAATTGTTCCGTTGTCGTATCTAAAATTCATCTTTTCCATCTACTCTTTTTCAGGTGTGATACACTGCATTTTTAGCAATTATTCTGCGATTCTTCAGTATTTCTTCGCGTTTTCAACATATTCGTGCTCCATGCATGCTTAAACACCCAAATATAAGGAAAGTTATCGATTTCAAATTTCTTCGATTTTTGTAAAAATGGAAAGGGAAACACGGAACAATAATGCACCTCATATCTATGCGAAAAATTTCGTGAGGTGCAATATGCACCTCAGGAAATACATCAAAACAATAAAAATACTAATTCTATAACACATATAAATTTGAAGAGTTGTGTACATCAGTTTTCTATCACGTGAACAAAATTCTAATTCATAAACTCCGCAGCATGCAGAGTGTTCCAAATGTCACTGTCAACTTTCTTTCTTTCTATTTGCTTCACGTATTCTTCCTAAAGACCTGATATAAGACTATCAACATTTGACAACTTGAGCTTCGCAGTTACTGTACGCAAATCATTCCATTCCACATGCCTCGCCAATTAACGTTGCAGCAGTGTCTTAAATTTGCCGCCTGGAAAGAAGTTTTCAAGTCTTCTACTGTGCGTATTGTGATTCAGCGCGATTTTGACAAGCTCTTTCATCGTCCAGCTACTCCTACGCGCCAAACAATAAACGCTCTCCAAGGCAAGTTTCTCAAAACAGGTTCCGTTTTTAACTGACCACGCTTGCAGTGGAAGGCTGGCTACGATCAGACCACCACTCATCAAACACCAAACTTCTGGAGTAATGGAGTAGGCGCTGACACTTAGCCAAGAAAGTTCATCGGAATGACTGCACTGAAACTCAGCAACAGCTCAACTTATTGGATGCTTTGGAAGGTGATAAAAACGATCCGTACGGACATCATGAAGATTTTTCACTTCAAGCAGGTTATAATGCGCGTGACGAAATGCGTTAATCACTCCTCTAAAACTACCAAAACAACCCTCATCTCTTGAAAAAGTTTGAGGTTCAGCAACGAGTCGATCTTTCATCTCTCCAGTCGGATTAACCGACACAAATAAAACTTAAAATTGTAAGAAAATTAAAGCGAGTGGAATTTCTTTAGTCTAAACGATATTCTCCCTCCTAGTAATTTGGTGAGCTATGTCTAGCACTGGGTTGGTCAGACCATTACTGTGATGAAGAAAAATAAAGAAATACTGCTGGAGTTAGTTGCTAAACAGCCGCAGGCCAGGAGTGTTCTTGCAATTGTCTTTCTTTGAACAAACGGAGCCTCTCTCCATTTTACCAGGTCAGTGAAATTTCTGGACTTGAATTCCCTGGTCGAGGTTGAAGGGCTTCCTCAGAATGGACTCAGCGTTCTCTCAACCTTATGACATTTTCTTAGGGGTTATACATCAAAAGTAAGGAGTTCGCCACAGACCCTGGGAGCTGTCACAGCTTCTAGAAGAGGTGAGTGAACTACTCGTTCACGGCGTCAAAATCCCAATCTTACGGAGTTTGAAAAAGGAAACAATGAAGAAACCAATCCCTCTACGAAAATTCGGAAATAAATCTTTGGAAAATGTCTTAACTTCGAGGAGCTTAGGTTCCCGATGAGAAGAAACGAATATTAGAAGAAAAGAGGCTTTCACGCGTGGTGGTATACAGCAATATTAGCACATTAATTTTAGCATCCTGGATATTGAAGTAACTCCATATGTGATGAAGCTGCTGCATCGATGAGGCACCCCTTTTACGTACCAGAATTTCAACTAGGCTCCAGACGATGCTACGATCAACCCAATGTCATTTGTGTTGGTGATCGAAAAACTCTCTTTCAAGAAGTTTGTATGGAGAAGTTTGTATGGAGTGCTTTGATGTCGCTGAATGAGTTTTTTTTCAGCATGTATTCAAGCCGTCGATATTGAAGGTCTTTTGAAAACTTGACGTGACAAAGTGGGAATGCAGTTCCTTCTATTCACGATACCATGTTTTTTTTCTTTTAGTCAATATTGAACAGTAACAGAGATATTTCTGTTTTCTTCAGTGGTAAAACAATGATGTACCGGGGGTCGACAATAATGTCCAGTTGTTAAAACGACGTTTGCTAACAGTCTCTCAATTTTGTTTTGTAAGAGAGGCACTGAGGCGAGCTTTATCAGAGCAAAGCTCCATCGTGTACCCGCAGATTAAGTCTAAAACCTGCAATTTCAGTCATGTTCTTTGTTTTAGGGATTTACTTTGTGCTCCACAATTTTATTGTAAATTTAAATTTTTAAGTGCTGTTGTATGTGTTCAATGCAAAAACGTGGTTTGTTAAAAACGTGCTGATTAGGCTTACGTAATAGAACTTGCTTCTCTACTGTAGTTACAGCCTGATGTTCGTTCAGGGTAACAAGTTTATTAAAATATTTTACCATATTTTACTGCAGGAGCTCATCGCTTTGTAAAATTACTCACATCATTGAGTTCTAAAAGAATTATTACCTGAGTGTATTTTTATACAAGACTCGGAAACTGTAGTCTCGCTGCCAGACATTACAGTGACCGTCATGATTTATGTTATTTTAATCTTCAGAGCAAATAAAGCGATTCCTTGATCTTATTTCAACAAACCCTTCTCTTTTGTATTGAGAAACAAATTTTATCCTAAAGTTCAAACGAATTAAGCTAAGTATCTTTTGATTCATTTATACCCTTTTCTGTTCTTCTTCCTCAATTGTTTCTTTGCTAATTTATGTTCATAAAATCGAGGTCTTTCAAATACGAGGTCCATTTAAGTGATAACACCTCCGATTTTTTTCTCAAGACTAGAGACATATAAACATGCAGTTTGTTGTAAAATACCTAGCACTGGTTGTGAATATGTGACAGATGTGGCACACAAAACTAGCGTACGGCACAAAAAACTCTAGCGGCAGCGGCGAGGGTCAGGACTGTTTTTGATACTGAAAATGGCTGCAATACATGACTGCAATTCATCCTTCCCATCAGCAAACTTTCAACTTGATAAAACTCTAAAATTTCATTTTTCATTTCGTATGTAAACAATTTTTTGGCTTAATTGTTTTATTAAGTTTTAAAAGTGCAAAGTGACTTTTGCTCCACCGGTTATAACAGAATTTTAAAACACAGTGTGACATGGACTTCCAATGCACTGCGATACTGAGTTGGTAATGGACATCCAATAGCGTTAGTTAAAAGTTATAAACCTACTTTGTGTACATATATACTTTGTGATGCAGTGTATAACGATGTAATTTGCTGACTGTGAGGAGAAAGCTAGAAATTCATTTCTTCTGAAACTTGAATACGAGTTTTCATTAACGAGCGTTCAAAGACAAACAGAACAGCATAGAAACATATGCTACATTTTTGGTTCTCATAGGCAGCAAGATCGGAACGAAAACAAGAAACACCAGGCCTGGTCCTCAAATTTATACTCTGAGTTAGCACACAGAGAGGGAGTCCGGAAAATAAAGCTCACACATTTTGATGAATGATTTCCTACTGTAAATGGGTAAAAATATTTTAGAACACTTTGTGCTATTAACGTGAATACAAGGACACCCGTAATTCATCTAGTATTGAACAGTAGTTGAACATTCTCACGTGAGCTACCGATCAATTGCAGAACTCTTCGGTAAAATTCACCCTATCAACTCCCAGTCATAAACACAACTTGGCTCTATATTACCAAGCGTGAGTCTTCAACTACATAGCAAGCCGAGTATCAAACGTGAGTCTTCATATGATCAAAATTCAAAAGATCTAAAAAAAGAGCAGAGTGGGAAAGACCTTGAATTACTATATTGAAGAGCAGCTGAACGTCGTGTTAAATTTATCATACTGACCTTCCAAACCAATTGTAATTTTTCTTCGTAAACTTTAAATTCCTCAAGTTCTAAAGAACAATGACTTTCGCTGTCAGAATATAGCACATTTTAATGTATTGGAGGATATTGATAGCCTCGTACTGGTTTGGCAACTTATTTATCCTATATTCATACGCAAGTCTCAGCTCTCTACAGTTACTGAACAGATACATTTTCAACCATTATATATGAAAGGACAAGCTTCAGTCGGTTTGTGAATTCATTATTGTAGCTATTGGTACTCTGTGCACCATGTTTTTCCCCCAAGTTTTACGTCCACAATTGGCGCGAGCCAGAGGAGCTTCATTTAAAATGCCAGTAATCGTGGCCCAGATGACAGAACAGAAGAGTTTGACGTTTAATGCCAGTAATCGTGGCCCTCGATTAGCATGAAACAGAAGAGCTAAATAAACAATGCCAGTAATCCTGGTCCAGATCTTAGGGATGCACTTTTTCAAGGCCCCTGTGACCGCCAGTGACGGTGGATGAGACTCATCAATCGACTGGCCTTTATTTTATAATCTAAAATTCTGTTCTTCCTGAATACAGCATTGAGTATTAAATTAACCACTTTACATGTCTCAGAAAAGTGTTATTTTAATATTATCACACCAAAAACCAGTTTCAACTTATCTTTGTCGCTAACTTATCGACGTATGAATTTTAGTCTGTATTGTTCAAAAAATTTCAGTGTCTCTAAATGGTCATCCATAACAGAAATCTTTTAACGTTTAACTGTTGCGTTTAGTAGAAATGTTTTTCTGTATTCTTCATACATTCTGACGATTATTCTGACACTTCTTAATACTTTTCATTACTGCCAAGTATGTGGGAACTATGAAAGAAATTCATTCAACCCAACCAAGAAAAACAAATCTTTGTGGAAACAGTTTCCCACTCGAAAGATAAATGCAATTCAATTTCAGACATCGAACACACCTATTGTCTGTGTATAATGACCATGGAATGAAGACGTTGCAACGAAAGACTGTTCTTAGCTTAAATGCAAACTATTTTCGCTTCAGAAACTTCATTGGTCTGCTATCTGCATGTGTTCGTAGAAGAAATCTGTCGAGTAAAAGTGCGTGACAGCCTGAGAACTGTATTTACTCTGCGATAATTATCCACACGGAGCCAGAGAAAGCCACAGCTGTGTGAAGACGCTTCGCTGCTCCGCAGGATGTTCAATCCTCTCATGTTCTCTCGTCAGCAGTCACGCGTACTTTGCACACACGAAGAATCCCCCGTAGAAATGTAAGACAATACTGTCATGAGTCCAGCAGTTTCTCTTCACTTGAAAAGGATATTTCTTAACACGTTGAGTGCGATACGACCCACCGGTGGGTCACTTAGGTTAGGTTCGGTAATTTTTTCCAAGTCTTTTAGTGCCTATGTGTACAAAGTAAAGATTTGCACCAGCTGGACAATCGCAACTAACGTGTTAACATCGGCAGGAATTCTTTAGGCATGATCTACGACTATTATCATGTATTTACGGTAGTTTCAGCCCGTAGAACACCAGACCCACATGACACCTACTCGTACATCTCGAACGAATAGATAAGTAGCAATTTAATGAATGAGGAAGATGAGGCTATGAGAGAAATTACGTTACGGTCTGTGTAACAGCTAAGAATTAGATTCGTACATGAAATAATCATCGTTTGAACTAAACACTATATTAGAAAGACAGTCCTTATCAATGATTAACTGAAAAAAATCAAGTCTGAAACCTTGAACGTATTCACCTGAGCACACAAACTACTGTAAAACAGTCATTTGACTTGATGGGCATTTTTTCTGTCCAGTGAACGTATTAAAAACACGAGTGTCCAGTGCAACAGCCCGAGTTCAATTTTACACTCTGGAGCTGGTGTGAAAGTCTGTCGAAAAATAAGGAAAGGACAGGGGTATTGATTATTGTGCACTCATTTTAAATTTAACGCTGCGGGATGATGAAGATGAAATGCGGAGACCAGTTTTTCTTCGCACAAGAACCCATCCTCCTATAACCCTTTCGGTACCATGATGCAAATATCAGAACCTTTTTCAACATATTTAACATCAAATTTAAAAAAAGATGCTTTGTGATGTTTTACGGTCACTGCATTGTCCTGATCAAACTGTAGCTTGCACTGCCCTACCAGCGATTGCACAGACACACGTGTTGCTCTGCATCTTAATAGGCGAAAAATAACTGCGGCTACCAGAGATGCCGTCAGTACCGAAAGGGTTAATGGTAATTTGGGTCGTGCACTACTGAGTCCATACAATTCATCATACACTAAAGCTACCAGAATGTCTGACAAGCACCGACACCGATACAGATAACAAAAATACAGATGCTGATACTAACGTTCACTTAAGTAATAACAATACAAAGAATGTATTCTAATTTCAAATTTTGAATAACGACTGATACAAAGTATCAAAACTTTTTTAGATTAAGTATCGGACTTGCTAAATTTAATGTAGAACACGAATACTAATAATACTAATATAAAATTGTCAACATATTTTTAACTCTAGGCGAACATAGGCTAAATGTGCTCTATTTTTGACACTGACCTGTTTTTCTCGCTACATAAAAATCTTTAAGTATCTTAACGCTACACTCAGCCACGAAATTGCCTGCCACTCAGCTGCAGACCAACGGCCACCGAACAATATACAGAGCGCTGTCTCGTACATCCATGCCTCATAGTTTCACTTTTCTGTTGGAATTTTCCGCATCTGAATTGTTTGTCACGAACACCGCATTACGGCCGAGTGACCACAGCTTAAATAGAAATTCTGTCCAACAATCCAGGACAAACGATTACAATCGATAATATAAACTATTTGTGGTTGATGATACTACAAACATACAGTGTACGCATGAACCCTGACCCGTGATTATATTTTCCAATGGCATTCATTTGTCACTGAAACTTGTGTAACAGTTATTTTGTACGGTACTTTAATTTTAATGTTCACACTAAAAGCGCTCTCCAACCAGAACAATAGGGCATTGTCAAGTACGATTACGTTCAATTTGAGATAAAAATTCATTAAAAGTACCTTCAGAGTTCGACACCTGCCTCCCTAGATGTATGATGAATGATTTTAGCAAGGATAGAATTCTTTACATTTCATGCATCGAGCTCCAAAAATGTTTACAATGTTAGGAAAGACATGACTACTTTCATTTTGTTAAAATATTGTAATCCAAACACCATGGCATATTTTTTAATTCAAATGAGTACTTCATACATTATTGTTCTTTTCTCTGCTTACGTGTTCGCCACGAGCAGTAAAATCTTCACGATATGTCTGCGAAGTTTAGTCTGTAGACATATACCGCATAAAGAAATGAATTAACTGATTTTTCTATCAGGTTGTCCAGAAAGTTTGTGCCGATTTTTAGTAGTTTATCTTTCGACTTATTATAGAACATGTTTGAGTCCAGAGAATAAGATTTGACAACACTTCCATTTAGAGAACAGTTTAAACTATCTTTCCATGGAAGAAGGTTTACGATCCTATAACTTGTGTTAATTCTATAACCCTTTAAAATGGAAAATAAAAAATTCATTTTCAGCACTTAATCCTTTTCTTATTTCATAAAGGGAAAAATGCCTCATAAGTAACCAAAGAAATATGCGCAGTTTACGGTAATGATTCTGTATCCGAAAGAACTGTACGGAAGTGGTTCGCGAAGTTTCGAGCTAGAGATTGTAGTCTTATTGATACAGAACGATCAGGCTGTCCATCCACCACAGAAGACGACCAATTCAAGTCATTAATTGAGAATAACCCACATTCCACAACCCGAGAATTGGCAGAAAGCCTCAACCTATCAGAATCCGCCGTTCATGAGCACCTGGTCAAGCTTGGGTTCACAAATCGCTACGATGTTTTGATGCCACATGAGACTGTTGAGTGAGAGGAATCTTCTGGATCGCGTTTCCATCTGTGATCTGTTTAATAAACGGAATGAAACTGTGCCTTTTTTAAAGGAAATTGTAACCGGGGATGAGAAATGGATTATCTACCAAAATGTTCAGAAAAGCGATCCTGGAGTAAGCGACATGAGCCACCCTTAGGCATCCCAAAAGCGGATCTTCACCCTAAAAAGTTATGCTTTGTGTCTGGTGGGATTGGAAGGAAATTCTGTACTATGAGCTTCTCCCAAGTAACCATAAAATTAATTCTGAAAAATACTGCTCACAACTGGATGAGTTAAAAGCAGCAATTCAAGAAAAACGTCCAGAATTGGCCAACAGGAAAGGTGTTGTGTTTCAACATGTTAATGCAAGACCACACGCTTCTTTGCGAACCAGACAAAAATTGCTGCAATTCGGCTGGGATGTGTTACTTCACCCTCCATATTCACCAGATATTGCACCTTCGGATTTCCACCTATTCAGGTCTTTGCAGAATAAACTTAATGGTGAAAATTTCAATTCTTCGGATGACATAAAACGATACCTTGATGAATTATTTGCCATAAAAACGCCTCAATTCTGGGAAGAAGGTATTTTTTAAGTTAGAGGATAGATGGAGACGTATTGTTCAACAAAATGGTTCATATTTGGTTGAATAAAAATGTAATAACAAATATTTATTACCCTTTTTCTTTCCCTTAAAAATCGGCACGAACTTTCCGGACAACCTAATAATTTTAAATCCAAACATCATATCCGATATAACAGCCGTTCATTGAGAAGAGTACATTTGTATCACAGAAGATGCTCTCCAGTCATCTCGCTTCAGGGTTCTGGCTGTGAATTACTTACAAGCGTTAGGCCTGACGCGTCCTTCGAGCTCATCAAAATTTTGAGCATTAAGCATTTTTTATTGACATCATAGATGCTTGCAGACATGAAAAAACAAAATCAAATAAAAAGTGCCACTCGAATTTGCAAAGACCAAAACCAAAATAAATCTATTTGAAACTTACCGTAGACCAAAATGTGAGAAACTGATTCGTTTGTTGGGTTCCATGTAGTACTGCGTGACCATCGAGCTTTGGTGTGGAGGCTGACGTTCACGACCACGCTCATGATGGTCACAGAGATGTCCCCGCAGTTCGCTTGGGTCGTTGCAGTCGCGCGCTCGCTTCCGGATTTTACTCCGAATAAAATCCAAAGTAGACATGCGACTAAAAGACGTTCTTGAGAGGCTTTTAGAAAGCGAAGAGCGACTCTTTCGCACTTGAACGTTCTTTGATGCATTTGTTCCAGAGTCATTAAAACTCTTGGAAAAATGTCTGTTGGGTTTGTTGGAACTTTTGGAAAGACAACTTCGGGCTTCTTGTTGATTACCTCGGACGTGTTGTTGATGATCAGAACTGCCATTATCCTTACCTGACTTGTAATCCCCCCAATTACCAGACTCGTGTGAGTCTAGCCTGTCAAAGTTGCTCATTCTCATAAATTCACTTCACTATTAATACTCCACAATGAACTATTAAGTAATGTTCAACAGCAAATCTACACCCAGAATGTAAATGTTCGACGAATCAGAAAGCTTATCCACAGAAATCTTGGGCTTTACAGAAATGATATTAAGTGTATTTCCTTGACAGTATATGAACTTAAAAATAACTCGAGGAACAAACTTCCATCTTTCAATCCTTTCGTAAGCTCAAAAGTGGAAGATACAATGGAATTCACCTCACAAAAATACTAGTGAGTCTTTCATTATAATGATTTGAAGTAAAATTGACACTTTGCTGTTTTTTTTAGTTTAGCTGCGCCCATTATGAGGCCATTACACACGCAACACAAAAGAAATGTCATCTGTCACAATCTATGTCATTATCCAGAGACGTTCACTGGTTTTTTCACGTAAATTTGAAAAATCGAAACAAGCAGAACAAGCAGAAATTAAAATTTTTTCTCAGTGATTTAGATGTACGGTTAAAAAATATATTTCACTTCTTAGCACAAGTCCTACTCGGGTTTTCAAGTTCATCAGTAATGTTAATTTAAACACGTAGTTAATAGTTCAATTGTATCTTGCACATGATCTACACCATCAATCTTTGTCCACACACCAATCGTCAACCACTTTTCAGATGACACTTTACAGAAAATTGTGATTTTAAGTCAGAAAATAATTTCAGCACATTTTTTACGTAGACCTCTACAATGCATTGTTTTTTTCGTTTGGAATAATCATCTTGACTGCAGGAAATATCAAAGATAATATTTTATTATATTATATCATATTATGATTGGTACATTTCATACCCCTCAGTCACAAGGCAGCATTTCTCTATGGTGAGGAAATTGTCAAAAGTTAACCTCTAATAACATTGTGGTCAGCTTTATCTAATAAATTATATGCACAGTAACCTGCATGTCATAATCTACGTATATGTAATCAACCTGAAAATTCGCGGAAATGATGCTGCAGCCCGCTAAACAAGCATCGTTTTAAAAAATATGTTGAATTATATGTATATATTAAAAAATATGTTGAAAAATATGTATGAGCATCCTTCATATAAATTTTATTTTATTCCAGTTTAACAGTTCATTTTGAAATAAAACCAGTACCTCATGCCGCAGTTACTTTTGTGACACAAAATGCACTCGCACAAGTCACTCAGAGTATTATAGTATATAATCTTATGCATAATTCGTGCTAGACGCGCAGAAAAAGGATTGAAAATTTTTATTTCTAAATGTCGTTGAAAGTATTATAGCAACGCTCAGCAAAAAGATTGAAAGTCTTTATTTTTCTTAACAATTAAGACTGAAAAAAGTAATAGTTATATACAATGACGCTTCCCAGTCAGAGCCCTGATGTGTAAAGAGCGAACTTCGCACGCCAGCGCTAGGACAACTTTACAAGCAAGGAATGATCAAAATAAAATCATCAAGCTCGCAGTTACAGATTAAATTTACAATTATATGCGCACAAACTATTTAAAGAAGATGGTAGTAGAATTTTAAATAAATTCCACCATCCTAGAAATAATCAACAATATTTGTTAGTGAAAAATGTTCATTGTATTTTGTATCAAACCTTGTTGGGATGTTTTTCATTACATTTTCACCATGAATAAGAAAAAAAATACATACGACACGGGTTTTAATGCAGCAGAATTTCTCGAGTCCCATCACTTTGGTAGCAGGCAATGACCTCGAATTTTCGAAGCTGTAAATAAATTCCAGTCACCGACATATGAGGCACAGAAACTTAACGAAGATCCGCGCCGTTTTTGAACTGCAATTCTGTAGCTCCCCAATGCACAGAAGCAGACAGCAAAATTAAATGAATTCTTTTCAAGAATTATTCTTTTTATTAATTTCTACTCCAATCTTTGCATCAAATCAAAGACTATTTTGAACACCACGACCTTCTTTAATGAATTCCTATTCCATCCTACACAAGTACCGTACTGAACGTTACTGTTTCATGTTCCATAGTTTTTGACAACAAATAAATCCGGTTCTCATCAGTGATGTGAATTCCCATAAAATGGTTGCACTATACTTCATTCCTTCATAACTAAGATCAAATAATATCCTTAATTGAAATACAAAACGCAAATCGTTTATGAAACGGAAATTCACAGCAACAAGTAATTATATTCACATCATTTAAATGCGTGTGTAAGTGCAAATAGCTTACAATAACCCCACAATGCTTGAACTAGCATATGCTCGAGAAATACCAGCGGAAAAACGTTCAGGTTTCAAACCACGAGCAACAAATCTTTCAAGACAAGCTTTCACCAGCAGCCCTGTAATTTTTTATTTAAAGAAAGAAACTATTTATTTTAGGAGTTGAAATTTAATTCGAGAAACTTGAGCAATGACTTAAACCATAAAACTTATCACGCAAGCTAAGAAATGTACATTAAACAACTCACGAGGGAAGAAAAAGATGAAAGAGTGCGCAATAAACCACTAAAGCTGACCACAGAAAGCTATGATAAAAATTTGATAGTTCTAAAATATGTCAAGAGGATGTAACATCATCGCTGGTAATGATCAATTCAGCAGGTTTACTCTATCAATGATTCATTAAAAATTTGACTTTAATTTCAGAAGTCTACCTTTCACAGAATTTTAATTTTCTGCAGTATAGCAATTGCAATATTATTAAGACCGCTTTCGACGAGCGTTATTTTTCGTTTCGATAATGTTAAGATGCTACTATGAATTTACAGTACAGCATTTATGTCCGTAAAAATTTAATTTTAAAAGTAAACATCGCCAATATAGAAGTATTTACTGATGATTCAAGAAGAACAAAGAAAACACGTAGTTGGTACGAATGCAGTAAAATTATTAGTCTCTAATATCTAAAAAGTTTACACGCACTTCCAGTTAATTTATCACAGTTCTAAAGTACCCAACATGATTTCATTGAAGCCTTAATTAAGTAGCAGCCATACAACACAATGAACTCAGCTGATCATGTTTTTCCCCTAGCCTATGAGCAACACGTTAACGAAGGAATTGTTCTATCTCAAGATCATTTATCTAAACGGCGCACTTTCATGCATTACTGAGAAGTTTTTTCACCAGCGTGAAATGTACATTGATTGAATAGTTTGTTAAATTTTTTACCGGACGAACGCAAAGAATACGTGTCTATTAAAGCTGCAGCGCGTGTTCAAGTCAGAGTCGACAGCCACTTCACGAACAGCGCCAAACGTACAACCTAAACGCTGACAGACCAGCACTGCACTGAGCCTTGAGTTGAGCCGAGGGCAGACGCAGCACTCACCACAGGCAGCCGGAGTCACAGCCTGGACTGATGACTCCATAGCATACGTTTGCAATTGACACGGCGTTTGTTAGCAGATGAGATGTGTACGCTTGCGGTTGCCACGCTTTGAGTGTTGCGTCGGTTGCGCTTAATGAAGTTGCGGTTACAACGGCATGTGGTGAAGGTTGAGATCCTAGTGGCTGAATACTGAAGAATGTGTTCCACGAGGGCATGGAATCTTATCGAGTGCCTACTCAACAGGTACTGATCTTGAACTAGATGGTAGGAAAAAGAGTAAACAGACGTTTATACTCATAGATTCTCACTTTATAAAGTGTAGGAATAGGTAACGTGGAATTTTGTAGAATAGCGAGAATAATTTCAATTCCCAGAGGGAACTGAGATCCTTTAAACGCAGGAAATTCTTTAATAGAGTTCATTGTTATGACAGCAAAACGATAACACTCCCTTAGCAGGATTTTTCATAAACATTTTGAATACCTTTCCTTTAAAGGTGCTTTTACCCCCAAGTTATTGAGGAAATGATAGCGTACATAATAGTTCCTTTGTCTAACATCTCTAAAGAAAGTTAAGATACGGAAACGATTCATATTTTTTACAAATTTTATGAGCCTAACCCAGGGGTCGGCAAACTTTTTCACCCATCGACCCCCTCCATGCACACACACATACAAATAGGTGAAAAAAAAGTTAAACCATTATTGACATTTCTGATGACCAAAAATAAAGAGAAATGTTATAAACCAAACCAATCTTATGTTGTACCATACACAATATTTGAAGATATATAGTAAGAGAAAGAGGCAGTCTTCACTGATATAAAGTAAAAAAGAAAAGAAAAGAAGTTTACCTACCTATAGAGAATTTTGACTGTTTCGAAATCTAACAATACTTATCGTTGAAAAATTGATATGAACTTAATTATATAAAACAAATGTGCTACTTGACAATAATATTAACTGCCATGGAAATACGCAATATACTTTTTATCAAAAAAGAATAATGAAAATTACATTAAGTTACCTATTTATCAATAAACTTGATGCTAATGAGATGGATGAGCTTGATGAGCAGCAGCAAGGTTATTGATATTTAGTTTAAAATTGGTAAGCTTTAACCGTAAATCACCACAGTTTTCCAAGTTTAGTCTATTTCTCTGCTTTGTTAGAATCGCATTCGCATGGCTAAAACCTGCTCAACCATTACAAAAAAATCTTTATTTCCAATCGAGTACACAGTTCATAGACATTAGTATATTGGTTTTTCAAATTCTTAAGGTTAACATTCTAAGAGTAAGGGTGATGGTGAGCTCCATGCGACGATCCCGGGAGGTGGATGGGCGTCTTCATGGGCGAGGAGTTGAGTGCTTAGCGGGTTGAGTGCACGGCGCGGCCTATGAGAAACAACTCGTGTCCATGGCCTGGTTCGAACCCGTGGTCTTTCTACATGAAGCAGAGACCCGATACAGAACACGGGCCGCAGAGCACTCGACCACGGTGGCTGCTATATATATCCTTAATCGACCCCCATAAATTTATCGACCCCTTGAGTTCTGTCCTCGACCACCAGGGGTCGATATCGACCACTTTGCCGACCCCTGGCCTAACCTATGTATTTCTATAGTTGAAGCACACATGTCCTCGGGACCAAGAAAAACGTCACTGCCCTCAAACACTATTCATTTACGACGCAAAAATTTCATCCAGTTCTGCTTGAAATTTTCGTGGCACCGAAGAGATTAATAAGTTTGGTTGACCATTCATGAAGGGAGAGTGTTAAAAAATATTTCAGCTGTGCAACAATATTTATGTACCTATAATTATTTTTAAGATTAAAATGCTGCATGATGTTTTCAGGAGAATACGCTACATTTTAGAAAATATTTTCTACGAATTTTATAAACAAAAAACTGTTTTAGGACTAGCAACGCTATTTTTATTATTTCTATTCACCTGAATTCCATTGTAAAGAAGAAAGATGGAAAAGAAAATATAATTTATTCCAATAGCGTTTGTAAATAAAATATTCAACATTAAAATCTCGAAGTGTTTGAAATACATTGGTTGATAATACCACACACGGTGATTATATTCTCACGATGAAAGCAAAACTGTGAACCGAAGAAAAAAAAATCCATTCCATCCAGGTATACATTTAAAATGTAATTTTTTAATATCTAGAGCTAGCATCTTAACCTTGAGACTTTTAATCTTGTTCCCAGTGATTATTTCCGTCAATCTTATTACGTTAAGTATAGGCTTGTATGAAGACGTCATGATGATCTGAAAGTTCTAGGAAATAATCCGTCTCAATCAAGTCAAGTCAGTTAATCAGCTTACCTGGTTCATGCATCACCGGTACAGATAAATTCGAGTACCTCAAGAAGTGTACCCTTGAAACTAAAAACCTAACATTACATTTTCCAGCTACAGTGGTAACAAAATGCTCAAAAATTGTTAAAATACGTTTAGTTCGAAAAAAGCTGCACATCATGTGACAATTTGAGTTTGCAAGACTTGAGATAAACTTTGTGATTAAATATAGGCGGAAAGGTGAAACTTTTAAACTGAGGTTTTTAATTTGCTTTTCCATCATTCAACATGATGTGTTGATAGTTTCTGACATTGAAGTTATTATCGTATTTAACTGAGAACAGAGACATCATACACGATCCAAACAAACTTTCATGGCCTCAAAATACACAGGACGTTTAATAAATAATGTATCATATATAACCAATGAAGAAACATGTCAATTTAAATCTGACGACATATTGGGTGACAAGTTTAACTCACACTCGTGGGAGCTTCTTTCGAAGTAAACTTTGAATGAGTAGTGTCGTCCAGCCTAGCATAAAACTTCGTTAGGAAATCTAAAATGAACTAGTATACAATTTAAAATTTAACATACTCTGAATAATAATCTTTTCGCTATTCGGCCTCACGAACTTTAAATCGTGATAATATTGATCAATGAATTAGGTGCTCACTAAGCAACTCAACTTGAACTTATCCCTAAATTTTAGGCCAATCAACCTATTGTCCTCGAGCTCGTAAGCAGAGCATGACGTTCGAGGAAGTGCGTGGGAAGATGATTATGTTTCGCTCACATCATAACGACTAACCGGAGAAAATGGAGATAGTCATTCTCATAAAAAGTGTGCACATATAATAAAAATACTCATGAAAACTTTATTATTTCTACATTAGTTTTAGTACATTTAGTTCTACATTAGTATTAGTTCAAGATTAGGTGTCACACAATCAATGAATAATAACTAACGAAACTAGATGCAAATTTAGTCTATTATATTCGGCGCTAGGCCACCATGTATCATCGATTTGGAATGAATTTTAAAAATGCTCAGATCAGCTCCTCAAACTCCTTGAGAGTAAGTCTCACTTACTATACATATACTCGTTTATCTGTTACAGCAGCCGCAGTAGTGAGTCGTGCTCGTTCGAAAATCATGGCAAACAAATTACTTCTTTAAAAATTAATTTATACATAACAAAAAAAAATACTAGGAGCGAGAGACAACCACTCGTACTAGACACAGCTGTTATATCACTAAGGCATGAGTTAATGTACCAGCATCAACATTTGTTTCATCCAACACATGGTCCATTTTGATGGTGTCAAAACCATAATAAATAGAGATTCTGCGGACAGCACTCAAGATTTACCTGTTTCAGAACCCTTGGTACAACAAGGAACAAAACCCAAGGTTACTAGTTATGTTATTCTAAGTCAGAGTTTCTTGGTTTCTCGCCATGTTACTAGGAAACTATTTCTAGGCCAAGCTGAAAGATGTGTTGCAACCTTGAATTGTTTTCCTAGATGGTGTCTGAAGTTCTAGTTTTTAATCTAAGTACCACCTCTAGAGAGTTTGGCTGTAGTGATGAAATAATGTTCCCAATTTACTCATGTTAAGTAAGAGCTACTTTTCGCAATAAATGTATGTATTTCTTTGTAGTAACAGAACTGTTTTAAACTCTCAAGTCTCAGCCGGTGGGTTCGAGAAACTATTCTATAGAGTGTCTCTGTAGTTTTTAAAGTAAATGATGCGTGTTCAAGTGTAGTTTGTCTTCAGAAACAATTTAAGTTTCACTTGTCACTTTTTTCAGTGTCACAATCTGTGCTCTCAGAAGCTTTTATTCAGATACATGCTGGACAAGAAGGTATTTAGTTGTCACGCCTGAGGGACTTTAAAATAACAGAATGTGTCATAACTGTTGAAAAACTTATTTCTTCTTTTCAAAATAGGATCAGTTCTCATTTATAACCTATTTCAAACATTTCTGTACGTTATATATTACATCATTACATATAATTCATTTTTTTGCTGTGATGAACTGTCCGAATGCTTAAATGATTTCATGTATATTTGAGTATTTTTTTATTGCGTATGAAAAGTGCCAAAACTGAAATAATTGATAATCAGTAAGAGATACATCAGAAGAACAAGGAATATGTTGCAAAACCTCACAATTCAAACTTTGCAACTTCTGGAGCGTAGCTAGATAAGTACGAGGACGAGAATTGTCGTGGTGTATAATTGTGCCCTCGCTATTCACAAGTCTGGATTACTTCTTCTTCAAATTTTAAAGACTGCAATTAACTTTCTAGGGATACCAAGTTGTTGTTACCATTTTATCTTCATGCATAAAAGAATATTGCAACTAAAAGACTATAAATAACATCGATTTAAAAGTGTGACATTTGATGTGTGACAACCTAATTATGTGGTAGCTATGAAAAGCGTTACTTGATAATGTTGTCCATGACCTCGTTAAAGGTGCTAGATTATTGTCGGTGTAAGTTGTGGTCCTTGGGCTTCTATTTTGCTCGGTTGATGTTGAATTACGGGGAGTATAGATACCGCCGGCTAATAGATGTCCTCCATTAAATGAGGAAATAATTAATTTAATCCTCAGTGTGATATCAGCCCTCCTGTTGTAAAATGCATCGCCTTGAGTTCATAGTGACTGCAGGCCTTTACTTGAAGATTATAATGAGTATTGTTAGCTTTAGTGTTCAGTATGAATTTACACTGATGGTTTTGCGCAAGTAGTAATTAGCCTTGTATCTCAAAATCAAGTTACTGTCAATCAACACTCGAAGGTGTCAATACGTTTTTGAATGATGGTTTTGAATCCCTGTAAAATTAAGTCTTGCAAGTTGCTGGAGCTTTTCGCTACAGTCAGGTATTTACAAGATGGAAACGACACCTTCAAGTTTCGTTAATCTGTAGTTTTAATATTTTTATTATAAAACTAGATGTGCAGTTACATGAGTTTTCCAGAGACTAGGAAACTTACTAGCAGAAAAGAACACATGATATCAGTCATCCTCAAATTGAATGGTAAATGTTTTAGTTTCTAATTTCCTTTCACTTATGAAGTTTTTTGAGTAGGATTCAAACACCGACACTCACTCAGAGTGCGTTCTCATTCCTAATGCCCTTGCCTTATTGTGAGCCTGGGCTGGCTTACTAACTTCAGACCACTGCATTTCCAGGACTCTCATGATGAAGCCAGCCCTACAATGCAGAAACTTAGACCAACTCAGCAGACCGTGGGTGATACCTGTATCACCTACCAGTCGGATTTGAAAGTTATAATACACAAACTATAAGCTTCATTCTTTCGTTGTCATAGTAAAGACTATGCAGAACAACAAGAAATGTCTTCATCTAATCGAGCAATTACATTGCGATTCAGAAAAAATGAATATAAATAATTGAAGAAAATTTATTTTCCCCACGGCAAAACAGAACCAAGTCATCTTCAAAACTCCAACCGGTACTAAGCAAGCAGTAATTTGTTGATATCCCATATGTTATTCGTGTTTGTTAAACATCTACGAATTAAAATTTAGGACCAGCAATAGGTAAATCGACCATTAGTACTATGCATATCCTCATAATTTAATGTATATCTGAACTCATATTTTGAGTTTAACTGTAACACTGTTTTAAGTACAGTGTTGTATGCAGCGTGGGCAATTATTAGTAACTGATATCTACAGTATAACACTTGTGAGCTAAATATTCGATAACTATGCTTTGACATGAACCAGATTCATGACAAAATGAAAGACCGCAGTATCGAGTGATACAGTTTAATAGTGCAAGTACGTTACGAGCTTTGCAGTAAATACGATATCCTTGAAAAGGCGCAAAACATAATACATACACTTGTCAGTTGAGGAAATTACTATTCTATCATCATTTCCAGCATTCCGGAGCCCTTTGTTGCGACCATTGCATACTTCGAGAACTTAACTACATGTCTTATCGACTAGGACAATGACTTCAATCTATCCGGAACTCTAAATAAATACTATTTGGATGAGTCACGAATGGACCTTCTACAGTTTAGACCAGGGGGTTCCAACCTTTTTCTTCACTTGTACGGTTTCAGCATTTCGACAGATGAACATGTACTCCTGAATTTTAAGATAGTTGAAAAAAGTAAATTCACTGGTATATGTATACAAATATTTAGCAATAAATAATATACAAACATATTCTTCCTCTCTATTGCTAACATTAAATGTACCCCGTTAACCAACCAAACGTACTTCAAGGGGTACATGTACATCAGGTACATGTCCCCCCTGGTCTATACTGAGTCTAGAGTCTAAAAATAAACATAATTCATTAATATCTTGAGTGAAAGTGAGAGTAATATTAACAAGTACTGAGGCATATTTTGCATAACCCACCCAACAAAGCGAGGAGCATCTACTGGTCGATTCATGCAAGGTGACCAGAATGACCGCAAATAGCCATGTGTAGTTTGCGTCTCACCGCCTGACAATCCGTCACCGTCGCGGTGCCGTTCCTTTCAGGCGTCAGTGACACTAGCGCGAAGCCTCTCTGTCCAGCAGTTGCGAGTGGACGACCTCTTCCATGCCTGCATTCTAGGCTCAAAACTTCAGATCTACACTTTCTTACTTCTAAGTAGTGATGCTTGCAACAAATTAAATGTCTAAACAGAGATATAGAACAGGGATAGATTACTTATATTAAACAATGGCTAAATTAGGGAGACAAATGTTTAAAATTTCTGCTTCAGCCAACGATGATTTTGTAAATCGAAGAGCGACATTTCATCCTATAGTTTATTCACTGAAAATATATGTTTGTCATAAAGTTAACGTGGAATAGATTTAAATTGAGCAAATTATTTCTAATTAACTCTTGCTCGATTCTTTACCTAACAGATAATTGCTTCGACAATGTAGAAGGTGTGAATCTTCTTCTCAGTCTCGACTTCAATTAATATTCTACTAATATGTCTTTTATGTTGAAATCAGGATATTGTGTCGACCAGGGAATGTGTTTGGTGGTATTCTCATCCTCATGGTATCAAGATAAATCTTTTGCAAGTGTGTAGGAACGGATTTCCATTTGAAAAGTTGTAGTGTGTGACAGCAATATGCTCATCTTTGAAGGGTTCATCATCGAGCATTACTAGAAATGTTCGCACAGAAAGCATTCACACTAAATGATAGGACATTCAAGGTTTTTTTATGCATAAACTCAGCTGCTTGTAAGGAACAAAGTAAGCCATGATGCATCGTTCGATTCAATATTCTACATTGTGTGTACTGTACTCGTCAAAACAGTAATACTGACGTTAGTGGTAAATTTTGATGCATATTTAATACAAGAGCTCAAGTAATTTGGTTATTTTTATCATCGATACTCCATCTACTTAGGCACCAAAAATTTAATCACATACTTTGTATTCTAATATACAATTAGATTTATTGCATTCCTATTTCTATACCTGTACCATGGAATAGAATACCAATGCAGTGAATCATAGGGAAAAAATGTGAGACACCAAATAGTAAATGTAGACTTACAGTATCAGGCACACTAACCTTGACTGTAAAGCTTGAAAATGCTTAATAACTAAAAAGGGTTCATGATATTTTTCGAGTATTAAATGGACCTACGTATATATTAAAAAAAATTGTTTTCTTTCTTTACATAGAGAAATACTACATACGTGTATACTAACTAGTGTGAACCTTCAGTAATAAAATGAGTGTTGATATTAAGCAACAAAAATTAGATAAAAGAAACAAAAACTTAAAAAAGGAAAATTTGTGCACTAAAGATGAACATGAAAAACAGTTTGCGTTTAAAATAAGACTTATCTTTTAGGCGCAATGTTTCAGCCCAATTGTATGTACAAGAGCCACCTAAAAAAGCTAATCGCTAAATTCCGTTTAGAAGTCTAAAAGTTCAATTTATCTTAATCCTAAGAGATTAGTTTAAAAGATAAAAAGTACAGTTTGATAACGTTTCTTCGTCATTCAAGAGTACTAAAGATTGCTAATGAACCGAAGTTGATTCCCATAGTTTCACTGCAAATTTCTTTTAATTCATGTAGCAGATAAATTTTCACGCTAAAAAATATGATGTAAATGTCAGAACTAGAGTTTAATGTTACACCTCCAAGTATTCCGCTTCATGCAATTTAATCGAATGTTGAAAATTTGTTGACTCACTTTTTTCCCTCTAATTCGAGAGTTTTAATTTCTATTTAACCAAATTTATCCCATGTATGTGTTAGAAATTACAGCATTGGTTTTAAGTTTCTATGTATTATGAGTCTCGTTAAACTGACTAAAGAGTACTTTATCTTGAATATTTACTAAGTGCAAACATCGGCCAATAGAATGCCCACCACCTTCTGACAACGTGGATGTTTTAGAATTCAAAGACCAAAGAGATCTTGGAACATTATTTCAGTTTCATCAACGTTTCGCTCGAACCAACATGTCTTGAACCTTGACGGAACCACAAAATACTTATAATCAAAAACAGTATTGCTGCAGAGACTGAGTCAGAATTATGGCGTTCGAAATGATTTATTACAAAACAAGTCATGTCAACATGTGTCACGCTAACAGCAAATACATTACGTACAGTAACAATACTTAAAATTGCCTAACGCATAGGGCATACAATAATTTTGGGATCCATTGAACACATCACCATCGATACTTCATCTACTTAGGCACCAAAAATTTAGTCACATACATTGTATTCTAATTTATAATTAGATTTATTGGATTCTTATTTCTATACCTTGACGGGCAATACGTAACGTCGGGTCGTCTAAAAAATTGTTACCGTTATTATCTGCCTTCAAAAAAGCAACAAAGCAATCGAACATGAAAATATGCTGCATTAGACTACATTATTTCTCCTTGATTTGCAGACACTAATATTAATATATATATATATATATATATATATATATATATATATATATATATATATATATATATATATACAGTACATACAATAAATTGGGGATGCTGAATTCTAAAGAAAATAATTGTCGCTTGTTTCAAAACTGAAATCGATCACAGGTACTACAGACCCTGAACGCAGGTACTACAGACCCTGAACGCAGGTACTACAGACCCTGAACGCAGGTACTACAGACCCTGAACGCAGGTACTACAGGCTCTGAACGCAGGTGCTACAGACCCTGAACGCAGGTACTACAGGCTCTGAACGCAGATACTACAGACCCTGAACACAGGTACTACAGGCTCTGAACGCAGGTACTACAGGCTCTGAACGCAGGTACTACAGACCCTGAACGCAGGTACTACAGGCTCTGAACGCAGGTACTACAGGCTCTGAACGCAGGTACTACAGACCCTGAACGCAGGTACTACAGACCCTGAACGCTCCGACACTGCGTTGCGCAACGCAATTTCTAACATTCCTCGCTCCATCGCAACACATGCTTATGCGATATTTCGGCCTGATTCTCACGGTCACCACCACTGAAATACCTTTTAGCGAGACTTTTCCTATTACGTAATCAATTCTTTCTAACATCAACAATGATTTGTAATCTAATCATAAGGAAAAGAGCATTAATGAATCGTTGAAGATAAAAGAAAAGATAATTTCTACCATCAACGCAACTCGTAAAATCAAATTTTCAAATAACCTCCAGAGAAACTTCAGATTTACCTCAATGTTGTTCAGGTGCTTCGTACAGTGTAAAAATTCCCTGGAAACTGAGTCCGTCAGCTCATATGCGACAATACAAAAACTTCAAAGTTATGGTTTGCTCTTTTACGAAGAATACTTAATATTCAGAGAAACCTGTAGTTGAACTTGAAACTAGAGTGAAAGTAAAAATTGTACAAAAACGGACTTCTTCAGAAACTTTTTGTTTCAAATATACTCATAGTTTATAGTAATAATACATTCTAATTCCATTATTAATATTGCACTTGTATAATGACTTAGAAAACTAGCACTAATTAAACTAATGCGTTGTCTCATGTCCTATTTATCACTGGCAGGTTAGTGTGCATGACTTCTTAACAATTTGTTCCTGTTCCCCGACGTCACTCAACCGAAACTTCAATCAGCTTCTCTTGCATGAAAATTTTAGTTATAAAATACAATTTAGCATTCGTTCCTCCCCTAATTTGAGAAAATTATAAGTTCTCCAACTGGTAAAATCAGTAGGCTTACGTAAATAAGAAATTTGTCACTGTTATGTAGCTTACATGAACCTGGATTACTCTTCGCGAACGAGCTCTCTCTCACTCTCTTTCTCTCTCTTTCTCCTAACTGTTGGTAAAATAACAGGTTTGTGAAAAGTTTCTTCACAACTCCTCACTGCTTGTCAATAAATAATTGTTAATAAATCTTTCAATTTTTCCCATTCAGTTTTTACATGATGAGAATTTAGGGTACAGTTTTATTAACTTAAATTGGGTACTCTTTTCACACAAATTACTCTAAGAATTTGTGGAAGCTTCTACATCAAAATTTGGAAATAATAATCACGGAAGCTTATAAGAACACCAAGGTGTGCAGTTCAAACCATTATTGTAATAAACATCATGAGATGAAACTTCTTGTAGAAGGAAACACATGAAAATTTTTCTCAGCACACTTGTCTCATGAACTATGTTCCTGTGAATTGAAAATTACACATTATTTCAATGAGTATTTCTCACAAATGCTAATTTTTCTTTGTTAAAGCAGTTCAATTTGTCAATTGTTGCTGTAGCATTGAAATTTCAACACTCAGCGCTACCCATCACACAGAGCTCAGTTAGTCATGAATAATATCAGGGTATTTCTATTATCCACTTTCTACCCTACGCTACTAACTCCTTGACCTACACTTCTTGCACTACGAGCTAACTGAGGTGATTTGTATTGTGACGCTACAAAACCTTCTACGTCACATATTTCCTGCAAGAATAGAGAAGGTGGCCCAGACAAACACATTCCAACTCAATAAGACAAGCATGTTCTCGTATGCCCCAAAATCCCCTCACAACAGCAACAGGGCACTTTAAAACATTTAAACTACATACTTCACCACTATTTCAAGTAGAAAATTCACTCAAAATAAACATCAGAAGACAAACTAAATCAAAATTGCTCTCAAAATTAACCTCCACTTTTTAGATTTCATTTTGTTGCTGAAATGTAGACAGCTACATCACTGAGATGTGTTAGGCAGCGTAACCATAGAAATACATATACGGAATCAAAGCTCTGAACATCGGGTTCTACATCATGGGTGTGTTTTGTGGATTTCATTTCCAACGCATCATTTGTGGTCAACCAGACGGCACTATCTGATGCCCCTCTGAGCAGCGAGTCCGCAACTGATGATAGATATAATAGTACTTTAAAATTGGGTTAAAAGTAATCTAGAGTAAAAACTTAAAAAACTGACCATTCCACGTGAGGGAAACAACTCATTCACTGCTACTGTGGGATACGTCGTGAAATGGTTTATGACAGAGCGTTGAAAACAACATCGTAGTGTCACAATTTCATTGAAATTCATACACATGCAGCATGATCTTACATAATAAAACGGAGTTTGGCTGAAACAGACAGAAGTTAATTGTGATCAGCCGTTATCGCCGTCATATAGTAGATACATCGATATGAGAAACCCTCATCATTTTCTTCACACATGATTTATTGCACTTAAAACCCAAGTGTGCACTGTTAATCATAAAAATTTACTGCAGATAGAATATCGTTCTTCATTACGCCAAATTTAAATAATGTTAAAAATAGTAGGTGATGTTCTACAACTTGCATTACTCCAAGTCACGCACATACTATGAAAAAATGTAAGCTCACTTTTTTCTCAAATTTACGAATCGAGTAATGATCAAGATGCTGAACTAGTCAGAAAAAGTCTTCTATTTGCTTCATTTTTGGCACAAACTCAGTTAAACGTTTATATGTTTACGGTGAAATAAAAATCCCTCAGATCAACAAATTTTTGCTCGTCGAATGTTTCCATTTACTCCATATATTGCACTGAAATAAATGTCGAGGATCTGTTAACATTTCCCTTCATTCAAAATGGGTAGCACTTCTTGCTACAACAAAGTAGTAAGACAATTGAGTACAATCCGTTACAATTTCCAGACTATGAGTCCTCAAACAGATGCTTAGCAATATCTTTCCCAAAAGCTTTGAATTAATTAAAGCGCTCAGTTAAGAGACCACTCTTGGCCAACACTTCTCATCAGTTATAGGGTCATTTGAACTCTATCTGTGAACAACGTAGTCCATGAGGTTTATGTCCTACTTTCAAGGAAGTTAGTTTATTTATACAAACTTTTCAAATAAATTTGAATCATTCATTCCTCACGCATCTATAGCTACTGATTTTTTGCTAACATATAATTAAGACTTATCTTGAAACGTTTAATAGCACGCATACAAAGATTTTTCGACAGCATTTCCCAAATTCAAAGAAGAGATACTATGAAAAAAATTTGAAGCACTACTCGCTTTGCAGGACTTACAGTATTGTGGTGCATCTGAACATGGTTGAGCCAGGACGAAAAAACAGCTAAATTTTCAGCAGAATCTTTTGTTTCTCATGAAAGATTTGCTGGTCGGGCAACACAAAGAATGGCTAGTCTGGCGGAGCGGGCGTCCAGATGACCCAGCACTCCAGACCACGGCGTGTGAGAGCGGCTGACCTTGTGTGGAATGTGAAGGACTGGGAACACAGTTACAAATTCTAGACGAAAACAACTTGGATCAAAGTTTTTTAAATAGTTTGTAAGATGTAAGAGCATGAGCATAAACAAAATCCATTTGGAAGTACAAGAAGTGCGCACACAACGGAGTTCTGGTCCTTTCTGGTCCTTTCGTAAAGATTTAACATCAGCACGATACATAGTTGATCTTAATTACACAGTTATACTGAAAGTTCTGATATATATTTTGAAAATGGACTTTTATTCGAACATATATTTCTTAGTTGAAGAGTACCAAAGGGCACCATATACTTGATCCAAAATTATTCTTTAGAGTAGATTTGTAAGAATAAGTTATGGAAAATTTGATGTTGGATTAGGACACCACTCCCAGCGTTTTATCCTATTTTTCCCATAGTACGGTTTTGCTTAAAACTGCGATGAGGTTTGTCAGTAGCCAGTACCACTTCGTTGGTCCTATGATTCATGTTCTTGAAATGTTTGTCAGTAGCCAGTACCACTTCGTTGGTCCTATGATTCATGTTCTTGAAATGTTTGTCAGTATACAGTACCACTTTGCTGGTCCTATGATTCATGTTCCTGAAATATTTGTCAGTAGCCAGTACCACTTTGCTGGTCCTATGCTTCATGTTCCTGAAATGTTTGTCAGTAGCCAGTTCCACTTTGCTGGTCCTATGATTCATGTTCCTGAAATGCTTCCACCGTATTAAGCTGGCATAGAGATAACACAACGCGTGAGAATAGTTAAAAATAAACTTTAACAATACCAAATGTTTCGGTGATCTTATGGGGCCACAGGGGCGAAGATGCAAAAAAAATAAGTTTTCAGTAACCACCATACAACGTACATGGGTCAGGACCATTTCATTTCAATGGGACGCTGAACCTGAATGGTGAACAGTATCGTTTAGCTGACAGGGCCAAAAAATCAAGCTCAGTTGAGAGCTAGGAACCATGGATAACGGACTTTTTAGCTGAGGGCGTCTTTGTCCTTGTGGCACGGAGCACCTTAAATAATCTATAACTTATCGTCGAAGTTAAGTATAACACGCATATGATAATGATTGAGCGTTCGTAGTTCATCAACTTATGTATTTCTTGATTTATTTCTTGGCTGTCTCGTATCTGCATAGTCTACAATCAGAAAAAAGCTCATAACTTGCAAAAATATTTCATAGAATTTTGTCGAGATAAAATGGCTGTTAAACTAGTACACAGTAAAAATTATACGAAAATATTTATTTCCATCTTTTTATGCATGCGCAATATAGCAGCAGGCCAGAAGAAAAACAAGGTAGTGACATACAGCGGAACAAACAACCGAAAATAAATACACTATCCAAAAGCCAACAACCTCATGCAAAAGATCGCCTTGAATAAAGAAATATAAACGGCATTCCTCCAGGAAAGAAAAATACTGCAAGATTGTCGTCATATTTGCCAAGACTGGCTCTCTATAATGTTTCACTGTTCATTTGCTCGCTGCATTGTTTCACTGTGACCTACATAAAAAAAGTGTGTACGACGAGAGGTACAAAATGGTTTCTTTTTGTACCATTTTGGTTTCTTGGTTTCTTGTATGATAAATTATATGAATAATTTAATTATTAGTCTTTCAAATATATTTATTGTCTATACGCATGTGTTCACTAATGTGACAATGTCTGTCGGTTAAGCACGACTTTTAGAAATCAATCAATGGAAAAAGAAGATTAGAAATGAATTAGTATTTATTGAGAAATCAAGTATGTCAATTTCTAAACGTAAGACTTTTTTAAGAGGTGTTATAATTATTCTGGACGCATTTCAACTTTTTCATCATCAGCAAATTAATGTAAAAAGAATAGCATAGAACAAAATTATTAAACAAAACCATCATAAAGAGCCTACACTAACAGTAAAAAGAAAAGAGAGGTGTAGGGCAGACATTCTTGGAAAATAGAAATTAAAAATGCCCTCACAGACTAAGAAGAGTGCGACAATTAAAAAAGAGGTATGACTATCAACATAGATTCTCAATAGTAGTGGAATATTGTTTTCAGATGTTTATACATCAGACAAGTTTAAGACAGCGACTAATGTTGCTGGAAGGATTCTAAAAATAAAAGATTTACAACATACAGGCGCCTTTTACTACGAAATGTGATATGTTAATTATGTGTTTAATATAAAATTATCCTCTATAGCAAACATGAATTTTTGAAGAATGAAAAGACAGAGAATTGTTAGGAGGAGAAATCGAGAATCGAAATTTGTATTAAAACGTACTTACAATAAGCAGGATTCTGTGGACGGATAGATGACATAAACGACGATGGAAAAAATCTGAAAAATATGTAATAATCTACGATTTTACGGGTAAGAAAAATAGAGTCTCGAAAACGGCTGAAAATCAGCTACATGTACTGTGTATATTATCGTTTTATGCAGTAAAAAGAACTTCGTGAATAATTTACTTGGTGATTCATATCGATCCTATTTAAGATCGCTAGCGCTTGACAAGGAGGTTTAAGTTTGAAAACTCTTTTAAATTGTTACAACTCCGACCGAGGTCAGAAGCATGAGATCTAACCTTAGGAAGATAAAGAATGCTGAGACATGAGAGTACGTAGGACGAGCTTGTACAGACAAAACACTATGCAAAGTTGTACTAAGTTCATATCTTGGAGTACAACTATACGCTGATCTTTAGCAATTAACCACGTCAAAAACAACAGGAAAGTAATCACGGTGGACGTACACATAATGAAGATTTTATCTATTCTTTACTGAAACATCAACCGATCGATGGCAAATTTACAAAAAAATGGTGCTAGAGGAATTTTAGAAATCTGTATTCTTTATGAAAGAAAGTGTGAATCAAATCCGAAACGAAATTTCTTAATTATGTCAGTGGTCAGGGCTGAAAGTAATTACTTGAAATTAGTTGTCATATATTCATTTATGTTACACAAGACGCAGAATGGGAGTAACAAAAAGTCACGCACTAGGGTGATCACTACTAGAAACAATTTTTTGAAGCTGTTGATCCAATATGCGACCGGATTTGCTTCTTAAGCAAAGATCTTGCATAGAGAATAAAATATACGCAAAATCTAATCGACCTAGTACTGGTCCTATTGAAAACTGTCACTATACTAAAGCATAATTGGTACCAGTGAGGCAGCTGCATTGTCAACAAACATACACAAGAATAAGTGAAACACAATCAAATAAATTTGTTAAGTGTATTTGAACTTGAAATGCTCCCTGTTGTTTGTGAAAAACAAGAATTTCATATTAGAGAATTATCTTATCAGAAAATAAAGGCCGATTTAGAACTTCTCGTATTAAGAAGTAGAAAACTTGTGCCAGTTTGAGAGCTAAGCCACCTTGCTGCAGGAATGACGAGATAAGAAAACCTCTGGAAGAAAGGATTAATTTCACAATAATTTGTCATCGGGTCACAATCAGACATAAAAACATGTTCTTAAGCGAAAACACTAAAATATCCTATACAATCTCTAATTTCAGTAAAACTTCGTAAGATCAATTTCAAAGTCGAATTTATTGGTGTTTCATTAAGAAAAGCATCAACTTCTCGCATGATACAGCTCCCAAGTTGATCTTAGCCCAAAAATCCAAACTCAAATAAGAGTTAGCAATCAAAGGACGCTCGCGCCCGTACTCACCAGCACAACTTGAAGAGACTTGACAGCTGACGCAACATGCTCTGTGCGGGCAGACGCAGAGTCTCACCACACTGTTCGCTCTTCCACACCTAAAATAATGTCGTCACTCTGTATAATTATGTCTATCTTCAAGTCAAAACACAGTTTGTAAACATTTCATCAGAACTTCACTCGAGGTACCATTGTTTAAGCGTTGCTTATAGGGCCCCTTACTTTGGTGGAATGATAATCGTAGTCAAATTCGTCAATTTATCACACTGATTGAACGGTTTCATTTGCTACTTCTGTTCTACTACACTGTAGAGTTTTAGAGAGAATTCTACTGGAATTGTGTAATTAACAAAAATTAACTTCGATCAGTTCTTCTGTTATCCTCCGACAAATACTTTTTCAGTCCACACAACGCTAAAATTAATTCAGCGCAAACCTGCAGGAAAAATTCAACCCTCAAAATACACAATATAATTTTTTTATCATACGTGAAAGCTTCATCACTTTGTTGTTGACACTGAACGCATCACTGAACCTCCTCTGTGTGACACTTTCTCGGATGAAATCCGTAATATTCTAAGCAGTTTTGAGCTCCCGCGACGATCACAGTTCACACTCGTTGTCTCTAACATTCATTTTTTTCAACTCACGCTTCTAAACACTGCAGATGAAAAGCACTCGTCTGTAGCTGGATTTTATTTACATATCAAATCACCGTACAGTTCTCATCTTCTACCACGCGGTTCATTGTCAATATTAACATTGAATCATCCCTGCACATATGGAAGGACAAAAATAAACAGTCTAATTCTAGCTAACTGTAGGGAAAAAGGATGGTCATAAGATTAAAAAAATAAATAAAAATATAGATTATAATTAGACGAGTTAATACAGAAACACTTCACACTTCACATGGTATATACATGTATATATACATATATATATATATATATATATATATATATATATATATATATATATATATATATATATATATATATACATATATATATATATTTATTTATATGAAAAATATATCATTTGGGAATCTATTATACCCGAAACAGATTATTAACTTCAGAGAAATGTTTTACGATGTTCGATTATTTTCTCTCTAGTATTACTTTAAAGTCTAAATGCTTAGTGAAAAAGTCAAAATACTTTTCTTGAGATTGGTTCCTCCATAAGACCATGTATATGAGACAGATTTAGGCGTGTCGGCTAAGTGTTCAGACATTAGAACACTTAGAATTTCTTTAATTAAACTTTACTCGAATTCCCTAGTATTAAACCATAACACACGAAACAATGATTATTTCTGTTCCATGAATATCGTTATAGAATAGTCTTACTCAGTTAACACTGGCGTAGTAGACGAGTTAAATAAAATGCCCGCACGCTAATTGAAGTTTTAACTTGCGTGAATTCCTTTTGGTCTTTCTAGGTGGCTAAGCAGTTCATGTACATATAAAGGCCAGGTTGTGCACTATATACTGTGTGAGTCTAACGCTTGTATGATAATTTAGTAGGAAGAAAACTGAAGAAATCAAACTCGTACTTCCATATCCTCTCACAATGGCTACCTCCACTGCCTCTACTACCTCTATTGCCTCCACTGCCT